>VXBT01008397.1:103143-368155 GCA_013400235.1 Oriolus oriolus | reverse complement strand
GGAGGGAAGAGAGGGAAGGGAGGGAAGGAGGCACTGCTCCTATACAAAAACCAAATCTCCAGAAATCTGGAGCTGTCTGAGTGTAGTTTGGAAGAGTAAATTTAGAGTGTTAAAAGGAAATAATGTGACAAATTGCTTAAGGAATTTTAACTATTTAATTAACAATTCATACCCTCTAAATATCTCCCAGCAGTGACGGGTATTACAAAGGTGTTGTAACCTACCCCTTGCAATAGCATTTATTATAACAGAGGAACTAATTAATGAAGGAAAAGGTAACCACTACATTTTTGCTTCTTTACCTGCTCTGTAATCAAGCTGCAATTTCCTATGTTTTCATTACCAAAAAATTGTTCAATTAATTCCTTCAACACTGCAAACAAAGCGTGAATTGCTTTCTTCAAATATTCACTCCTGATCAAGGAGTATTGATCAGTCCACATTGGCTGGATAAGTAAAGAGCAGTGTTTCTGATCTCCATCAGGCTGATACTTAAGGACCCTTGGCTCAAACACTTGTTTATGAATCCAAAACTGTGGATCATGAATACTCCAGCATACAAGTTTGGCATTTGCTTTGCACAAACATACATCATGCTCCCAGTCACTTTGATTTTCAAAATGGCACGATTTTGTTGGACCTCTGGCAAGAATCAAAGTCAGCGCAGCGAGCTTACAACATTTGACATTTTACCTCCTGGAATCAAAATGACAAAGTTTTGCTTTACAATTTTTTTCCTCCCCCATTTCGAGATGGAACTTCAGAGCCACTGAAAACCTCTGTGAGATTTAAAGCCTTGGGAGAAAGCAGCAAGTAGTCCCATGCTTCATTTTAATCTTCACCTTTTAGTCATTTTTATAGCCCCAGCACTGCAGCTATCCCAGAGGTGGGATGTCTGCAAGCAACCCCAGTGCTCAGGGAACGTGGAGCACTGAGCAGCCAGTGGGCCCTCACAATGTCACTTGGTAAAAAGAGCCTGAAAAATTAAATTCATTTCATTACCCCATATTTTTCTTTTACTGCCCACAACCATAATCTTTTACTTCACTGAAATGGTATGCAGGAAAAAAAGAGCAGGGGAAGATACAGATATTAATGAGGTAATGGAAGAAATTACTTAAAAATAATTCTAGGAAAATTGATTTTCAAAAGTTATAGTTCTGGCTCCTCACTTTGGCTTGGGTTTAAAGTTTTACTAGCCACATTTTCACGCTCAATTCAAGCACAACACATGGACTAGCACTCAAACGACCTCCACTCAACCAAAAAGAACATGCAACACCCAAAAATAGATTATCAAGTAATAACACAGCTCCAAAGCCTAGAGGATTGCACATCTTCAAGTCTGATGTCTGCAAACCAGATCTATTTAAGTCCAGAAAAGGATTTCAGTAATGGATTAGGTGACAATGTTTACCAAGAAGAAGAATAAGAAATACAAGATGACGGAGCAAATAACATAATGACATCTTCATTATGCTTTAGTTTCAAGCACAAAACATGCTAGACCAATCCAGCAGTTAAAATCACTGTTATTAAGGAAACTACATCTGCACAATTTATTTAAAACTCTACTGCCTTGCAGGTTCATCATCTTGGCAAGTGGTTAATTATTCCTTGCTATTTTGAGATATGGAGAACTCCAAAATAATTTTAGAGATATCAATACAGAAAACACTTTTTATCAAAGGAACTCTGGGCCAAGACAGACTTTTTTTGCTCCCAGACACAAGTTATTCTCTGAGTTCCTGCCAGGTACATACAAAGCAGTGGCATGCCAAAAGGGAACCAAAAAGCCAACATCCTAATTCCTTATGTCAATACTTCAGATGCTGTTTGACAAATAATGTGCTGAGAACACAACCTTAAACAACAGACAGGTGAATGCCAGTTGTTTTCCAACAGTGGCAGGTGCAAGAAGTCTTGAGGAAAGTGTTCATTATGGGCAAGGCTCAAATGAGATACTTAAAAATTATGGCTTAATTTAGGTCATTTATCTTCCTCCTCAAAGGCTCTTTTGTACAATTGAATTTTGAAGTGCTTTGTTTGCTCTTAGATCATCACAGCTGCTGTAGTATCACTCCAAGCAGATGTTCCACAGACAGAGTGCCCAGCTCGTTTCCAGAAGTAACTCCAAGTCCCTCCCTGGCACTGCTGCCCCTGGATGTGGATTTGGCTGTGCAGGTGCCACTGTGCCAGGGTTCTGCATGAATAAAGTGCCAGTGGTGGCAGACCCCAAACTGATTCCACTCTGGAGAGCTCCACACCCTGAATTTTTAACTCTCATTTTCCTTTTGAAACAGCTAATAAATCAGCTCAGATGATTATTGATGTATCTCAGCTCTCTGCTATAAAAATAAGAGGGAAATGAGATTCTTCCACTTTTCACTGCTAGGATTATTCCCCACAAAGTATTTGTGTAAAGAGCAGGCTCATCTCACAAGCTAACAAATAATTCCTGTGGGACAGAAGCACTGCTCACCTGCACATGGCTTCTCTGCCCACGTGGCTGTGTGCTACTGCACAGCCTGAGAGCAGGGATGTGGTGCTGAGGGAGCACAGAAAACTCATTGGAGAAGTCACTTCACTCTTCCAAACAAAACTTCTACGAATGTGCCTCTTCTGCACAAGGCATTGAAAGTTCTTTGGCAAAAGATCCTGTCTGAAAAGGACGTGTCTGTAATTTTGTGTTGGGGGCCGTGGTGGGTTTAGCTGTCAGATGTGGGAGGTGATGGGGGAAATACATCCTTAAAATGAGCAAATGCTGTGCAGGTCAAACAGCTCTTGTAAAATGGCTCATTAGTGGCAATCCTAGACTAGGAGGCACCCGAAATTAGCAAAGTGCAGAATTAGCTCAAAACTGGCAGATCAGCCTCATCTTGCATGACAGCTCTTTAGTGCCAACAAGCACAAGGGCAGAGACATTTAACAAGATCTTACAATTCTCTTTTTAGACAGAGCTGGGATGACATAATCACATCCTTTGAAGGCAATGAAGTACTTTCCAGTCCATTAGTAAGGGAGAAGGGTGTCATTAGACAATATCCATTAGAGAACTAGTCATTAAAAAAAGTTTAACTCCAGGAGTGATGATGACTTTTGCTCAAGACTCAAGAAGTTTTGAAGAGATCTCTGGACTGCTATTACTTCTAAAAAAATTGCAAAACCAGGTATATTTTTGTTAAAGTTCACAAGAAAATACATATAATGGTAAGGGAAGCAAATCAATCTAAGAAAAAAATAAGGAAAAATTTAGTAGGGATTCAAAAGCCACATTTTAAGGAATCTAATCCTATGAAAGACAAACGGTGCCCAATAATCACAATGGCATCTTTAATAAGGTAACAAGTTTAGACAATAAAAATAACTGATACGTTAAAATTAGACTTGAGAGATTTTTGACCTTGTTTTACACACCTCCCAATTAATAGCACATAATAACAAAGCATATATTATATAGATTCAGACTCCTCTGCTTCTCAAAGATGAAAAAGAAGGTGAGCAGTTAATCAATTGTGAAAAGTTTTTTTAATTACAAATTTTTAGGGATCACTTCTAGGCAACTACCTATTCAACTTCAATTTAAATATGACCATGGCTGATAACATTGTTGTAGTTGATCTGGATTCTTGATAAAGTCCTTTGAAGAATAACAAAGGGTTTTAAAATATG
Organism: Oriolus oriolus; assembly: GCA_013400235.1. Classification (NCBI taxonomy): domain Eukaryota; kingdom Metazoa; phylum Chordata; class Aves; order Passeriformes; family Corvidae; genus Oriolus; species Oriolus oriolus. The sequence continues at coordinate 364,483 of VXBT01008397.1, read as the reverse complement.
TTGAAATCTTACGATAAAGATTGAGATCTACAAAATTACTTGAGAGCTGTTGGCCAAGTCATACAGCAAGATACTTAGAGATGTCTGCTTGCTTATCTCTCTCAAAACTTAAAAGGAGTTGGGTAAAGAAACTTAACATTAAGGATTATTTAAGCCAGTTAACAATGGCTCAAGAGAGAAAATAGCTGGCAATTAAACCAATTTCAGCTGAAACAAATAACAGCTTGATTAACTTGTTCGAAAACACATCACATAAACAACTAGAACACACCCCTGAGGGACATGGTGCAATACCTTCAAGTTTATACCTTCCTAGGAATTAAGTGTTCTGCCAGCACAAGTTTCTAGACTCAACACACTGTTAACTGTGTGAAGTGTAACAGCCTGTGGAAAACAGGAGTTCCATCAAATTGATGTAACAGTCCCTTTTGGATTGAAACCCTGGGAATTCAAATCTGGGCCTGAAAAATGTTAGGAAGAAAAGAATGCCCTCTCCAAGTACTTAAAATAAACCCACCTCATATCCTCACCGCCGCTGCATACTGTAATCTGCCACTTGAAATTATTAACATCTCTGGAGCCCAGTTTGTTAAATAAGGGGGAAGAAATGCTGGCTCTGTGCCTAGAAAACCTCAGCTCTTCACAACAGCATCTCAGGCAACAATGCTTTTAGTTTCCATAGACTGTAACCACAGCTCGTCCTTTAACCCCACTTTCCAGAGTTAAGTAGGGATGACGTTGATATCCAGCAGAAAATTTGAATTTCCTGTCGGCATGGGCCCTTGCACTAGCTGTCAGTTGTGGGTGAGGCAAAGAATTTATCTCCATCCTTATGAAGTCCTCAAACAATCATGAAAATCATTTCCTCTGCTTTCCAAACCCTCAAGGAACAGTTTCTTGAAAAGCACTTCCATATGGTGGTAGGTACAGGAGAGGACTCATTTGGCCAGAGATTCCCTCTCTCTCAGACAGCAGAAAGGTCCAAGGTGGTTATTGTTGGGTCTTGATGATTAAGGTATTCCAAGGTACTGCTTTTCCTCTCTCTACCTAGATACTCCCACTTCAGGAAGTTCCTCAATATAGAAAAATAGGTATGATTCATTAAGATTGAAGCTTTTCAATTCTCTTTTACTGATCACTCATTAAAAAGTAAAAAACAGATATTAAATGGAGGAAATGTTCATTTTTCAGAAACATGTTCTCATTCCCATTTGTCTGCAGCAGGAGAGGAAGAATGTAACAATACTTCAGTGCTGTGAGGTGGAGATACAGAGGTTTGGACCTGCCCAGTGCAGGCAGGAGTTACTGGTCACCCTATAAAGTTATATTTTCATTTGCTCTGCATGGGGAATAAGTTCATTACCATAAGAAGACACAAAGACATCCTGTTCCATCACATTTTTAAGCTATATACAATCTAAGAATGAAATTTTTCTAAATCATACCACAGTGAAATTATATTTTTATAAAATCAAAATCACAGTAAAATTTGCATTTCTTTTTGTTTCAGATAAAGAGACATGGCCTAGTTTGCACAAGACTACTTATCTCACCTTGGAAAATAAAAACCTTTGAGCACTTGCATCAGTTTGATAATTTCCAACTGAAAATTGACAAAGAGCCATTTTCAAAGCCTTACATGTGGTGTGGATCCACTAATGAGCACTAGGAAAAATGATGAGATTTCCCTTTCTCATTTACCTGATATCCAAATTCTATTCATTTCCCAGAAGGGGTAAAACTCCAGCCCTGTGTCACTTATCTGGCATCCTGACATCAATCTTGCTGGGGTCAGCCTTGCTGTTCAGCACTTCATGGGGTGTTTTGAAGCACCAAAACTGAGGATACCCATGCAGGGGGGAAAAGAAAAAAAAAAAAGAGATTTTGTAACAGGTAAAGGGGTGACTGACTCAGCTGGACTTCAGCACAGCAACAGCAGCAGGCCCAGGGCCAGCTCTGGAAGGCTCAGCATGGCCTAGTGGGGTTCATCTCATTTTAGGGAGCTCCAAAGAGAGCAAAGAGCCTCAAAAAGGGCATTGGGACTTTCTTCAAACTAGCACAGCATTCTTTAGTAACCTCTAGCTCTCTGCTCTTGGTTGGCTGGGAAAGTGGAGAAGGAAACAAAGAGGGAAAAAAAACCCAAAAACAAAATGCCAGAATCAGCTTGTGTATCCTACAGGGACAAGAAAAGGAGACAAGGGTATGGATCTAGAAGAATCACTGGAGGAGAGCCCCAGAAAGCACATCTTTTACCTTAAAGAAATGGATTTGTACTCACTTGCTAACATTAGGTTGGTCTATCATGGAGCTAAATTGGAAAGGGACTGAAAGTATCCATCTTTCCTCAATTCATAATTGAATTATGAATAATGTTAAACAGTAAAATACAGAGTGATCATGTCATTAAGGCTAAAAAGGTAACTGATATATAGCACAAACCAAAGACATGAGATTTATATGAACTGTTTGAACAGTTCTGCATTTTTAAATATTGCTTTTTAGCCATCTTAAACTTTACCTTTAGTGACTGCAAAATAATTTGTTTCTTCTGTCCCTGCTAACTGGGAGTGAAATATCACAGAACCACAGGATAGCTGGGGTTGGAAGAAACCTCTGGAGGTCACCTAAGGCAGGGTCACCTGGAGCAGGGGACACAGGAACACACAGAGGTGGGGTTTGAATGCCTCCTGAGAGGGAGACTCCACAACCTCCCTGGGCAGCTGTTCCAGGGCTCTGCCACCCTCAGAGCAAAAGTTCTTCCTCACTTTGGGGTGGAACTTGTTGTGGTTTAGTTTATGGCAAATGCTCCTCATCCTGTCACTGGTCACCATCCTCTTGACGCTGCCCTTGAGATATTTAAATGCAATAATGAGATCCCCTCTCGGTCTTCCCTTCTCTGGCCTAAATAGGCCCAAGTCCCTCAGTCTGCCCTCAAAAGAGAGGTGCTCCCTCATCATTGTTGTCACTGTCTGCTGAACTCTCTCCAGTAGCTCCTTGTCTTTCTGTTTTGATATTTTGGGTTAGAATTTATGAGGCAGAACTGTTACACAGACCTTGTGTCAAGTAATACACAGACAGAAAAGGCAGAGATGGCACATGCTATGACAAGATATCCTGAGAGTGGGGATTCTGAACATTATGTGAAAAAAATTCAAAATAAATGGGCTCCATTTAAAGTCTTTAGTATTTGCAAGACAGGAGAATGAATTCTGCCTTCAGTATATCTAAGCTTATTGCAGTTTGTTGCAGAATTTGTGACTGGAATTAATTACAGTTAGCAACTCTGATTTCCTTTGTAAAGCAGAAAGCATTTAAATGGAATCACTGGGGAGAGGTAGGAAGAAGATCATAACAGGCTGACAATTTTTGCCTGAAAGGTTCTTCCAGCAAGTTGCATGATCCCCATCAGCAGGGGGTGGCTCACACAATTTGGCTGGCAGAGTCAGAGATAAAATCACAACCACATCTGGCTGATGTTTAAATGTCAGCAGTGCTTGCAGTGCCACTGTGGTCCCAGAGAACTGAAAACAAACGAGCTCAGTACTTCATGCAATACCAAGGGCTTGATATTCATGTGCTGTTTGGAAGGAGCGAGGGGAAGAATTAAACCTGTGGCCTCAGAGTATTGCTGTGCTGCATTCTACCTCAGCTTGGCCATTACATCAACAATTATCTACTGCAAACTGGGTTTGGCTGGAATAGGAGCAATAAAATACAACATTTTATATCCAAGGGAGCAGGCACCACAGCTGTCTAACCCCCTTTTCCCCCCCATTAATGCCCGTGTTCCTTTCTAATCCACAAGTTAGAGGAGACCATCTATCTAATCTGTGGAACAGACTGCAAACTTGTATATTTAATGTGATAGAAGAATATCAACAGCTTAATTTTCTCAGTCCTGACAAGTTTGGGGAGTTTCTTTCTGATGGTTAACACCTACCTTGCTGAGGCTAAGTTACTAATCAGTTACTTCTGTAACATTTAAGGCCTGTCAATTTATTTTTGGACAAGACTAAACTTCTTGAGTTCATATAACTGAAGTTCAGCAACTTAGTGGTACCAGCTGCTGTCTTTCCTCCTTTTGCTCTTTAGCTCTAGAAGAATAAACTCTGCCTTGGTCATGAGAGCAGGGAGGTGAAACCATTTACAGAATTATCCTTCACCTTTCAGTTACTTCCATTAAGTTTGGTCAGTGAGACTAAGGTGGAGTCACTTGAGGGTTTTTGGGTGGAAAGAAAACACCTCTTAAAATAATAATTTCCCCCAGCATCTATAGATAGGTAGAACAGATACACTAATAAAGAGATAGTACAACATATTAAGAAGTTAAAGAAACAAAAGACCCTTTTAAAATTCTATGTGTTTCAAATATCATTCTTAGCACTATGGATATTTGGAATGATAAATTGATGGTTTACAAAGCCTAAAATTTGCTAAATGTTCTTTCCAAACACTAAATTTAATAATCAAATGGTTTATATCTCTTTGTGTTTTTTTCAGAGTGCTAACAATTATTTTTGCCGCAACAGCAGCTTTACCTCATGGCTCATTTGCACATTTATTTTGTGATTAAAAATAGGGCATTTGAAACTTAATCTCTTTAGTAAGGTAAACAAGAAACATAAAGCCTGAAAACTCTAAAAATACTACACAAGTCTCTGTGAATTAACCTGTAAAATGAAACACAACATTAGACTCACAAGCTCTTCTCACTCTGAAGCCCCAAATAAGGAGGCAACAAGAGAGAAGTATTCTCATCTTCAGTGTTTTTGTGCTGTCAGAACTACTCTTTGGGCAGATTTTTTTTCATGTTTTCACAATAAACTCGAGGCTCATGTGCATGCAAAAGTTAGTATCATACAGTTTTCCTGTTCTGTTATCCTCACACGTCTCCAGTCAGCATTTCCCATGGAATCATGCTAGATATTTTGGGATTGGTCCCTGGTGTTGCTCTAATTTTGGCCAAAAGGATACTTTCCTGATAAGAGTTTGTCCATACTGAAAACTTCCATTAGAAGCATGAGCTTTAGAATGATCCTGTCAAAACACTCTTGAGCAGCCTTATTCCTGAATCATGTTTATTTTCCCCTTGGTACACCCTCGTATCACGAGCTCTGGTGTTTTCCCACTTCTTCATCCTGTAGCAGCCAAAGTTCCCATATTTTTTGTCAGCCCCCCTGCTGTTTACATGACTGGAGGTGATGGAATCTCACTGCTCTCGGGTTTTTTCGCTGTCTCCTGATGATGATTCTCACCATGGCTTCTCTGCCACGTTTTTCCTCTTTCCAACATCTTTGAAAAGGGCCAAGCTTTCCCACTCTGCTGCCTCTCTGTTGCTGCTGTCACAAACCACAAAGTATCAGAGTCTTTTCCTCTCAGATTCATCCAGTTCCCAGTTATTATTACTCCACCCTTAACAGAGCCAAATATCCCCTTTCAGTGCAGGCAATGAAATCTTTCATTCTTGTTTTAATTTTCTCACCTTAACAAATTATCTTCCTTTCTGCAATGCTCATGTTGTCCCGGTACACACTCCAAAAGCAGGGGATACAACACTCAGTTCCTTCAAATTTGGAGTTTACTTGAATTTTTTTTTTTTAATTAATAGCCCTGAAACACTTGCTTGAATAGAAGTGACACATTGATTTTCCCCTTGCACTCCATTTCCTACTTTTCAGGAATTGGGACGCATTATTGTCAGGGCTATCAAGTACTGTCGAATTTGAAAAGTATTTCCTTTGCAAAAAAAAAAAAAAAAGAAAAAAAAAAGTTGTTGAAATATCACAAAAAGATTGATTCATCTCTCAAGAAAAAGTCGCTGCTGTCTCATGGGTAGTTTTGGCAAAATCATCTGCTTGGATTAATATCAACTGCTTACTTCCTCCTTTCCTTCCTCCTTCCCCAGCTGACTACTTAGTCCTAGAGAGTGAGGCATATGAAAATCCATGTTTTCTTGAGGGCTTCTCTGTTTCTGAAATTATATCCTGCCATTGGAGACCAATAAAACTGTAAAACTTTGTGTAAATTGCTCTTGGGTTGGAAAATTACTGATTTTGCAAGCAGAGAATGGGACTTTGTATGGTAAACAAGCATCATTCATTCTGGCCTAATCTAAAATAATACAGGGCTTCAGAGACTACATAGGGAAAAAAATAAAGAAGAAACAGGAAAAGAAATCCAGGTGTCCAAGAACAGCTACCAAAAACCCTGAAAAGTCAGCTAAATGTTATATTAAATAATTTGGTGCCAGTCACCTTTGTTGAGGCCATGTAGGACCCACAGGCAGTGATGTGGTGGCAGAGTCCAAGCTATGAGTAACTACACATACTTTGGCAGTAATTTTATATTTAATCTTCTTACTTCTGACTTCGTTTTGAGGAAGAAGAATAATTTATTCTGCATTCACGTACATTCAAATTCTCTCCTGTCTATAGTGCTGCTGATAATTTTGTTTATGAAATAATAAAGTTTTCTCTGTAATTTTTTTTCCCTGTGCCAACAGCAGTGCTGTAGTTTGTATGATTTAGGATCAACTATGTTTTGGGCTATGAATTATACAGAGATCAGAGCAATAAGCCAAGTCATTCTTTATCTTTCTCAGTGAGAATAAAATTTCTTGTCTTCTTTCTGAAGCATTAATTTTTGAAAATGAACAGAGTCAACAATGAAAGCATCCTTTGCTTGCCAAAGAAATAAATTTTCATGTATCACATGGGCGTTTGCAGTTTTTGACTGAGTTGCAATGAAGAAATCACCCTTGTCAAGCCATGCAAATGATTGTAGATTTATAATTCAACCAGTAAATAAAGACTTCTGTTGCTAGAAAGTCTTACAGCTCTAATACATCTTGTATCTTTCCATGAGTGACTCTTTAAGGGATGCTTCAATTTTCTGTTGGAAGAGCTTTTGCTCAGATATGAATTCCCAGGGATGAGCTAAGTGTTGTGAGAAAAGAGAACATATCCCTTCATGGCTATCAGCTGTGTTGTCAAATTCACCACTGGACAAAGCATCCAGATAGCCCCGCTGAGTGGAATAATCAATTCCTTCTCCAGAATTCGTTGATTTACAGTCTCAGCAGCTGCTCTAGTTTCTGTGTTTGCCTCTTTACCACTTGGCACAAAATCTGTAACCATTTTAAGTACAAAATGTGTGGTTTTTTCTGTACATTTTCAGCAACGTCCTCTCATGTCTCCATCCCTGTTATGTTAGGAGATGTATCCCATAGAGAATCAAGAAGGGGTGAAGGCAGCAGAAGTTCAAAGCAGGGAATTTTGAGCATGAAGAGCAAGCAGGCAGCAAAACAGACTCCCAAAAAAACCCAAACAAATTTAAAAAACCCCCCAAAAAGACCCCAAACCAAATCCCAAAACAAAATCAAGGATGGCAGAAAGACACTTCCTCCACTTGCATCTATCCCTTTGGAGTTAACTGGCCTAAGATCTACTGAGGCACCCAATTAAAAGTCAACAATGTGTTTATCCACACAAGACCAAGACAAAGAGGTCCTGAGCAAGCTATTGCTATAAAACAAAGATATCAACACCACCAAGTTTTTATCAGTGACGAACTGATCAGATGGGATGCAGAAATAAGAACAAACAGAGTATTTTCACTACAGAAAAGATCTTAACGCAACCTAAGAAACAGAAATATCTTCTCTTCACAAGCTTGCCACCTATTTTCTCTACTTCCCTGACACAGCATTCATTTTGGTGAGCACAGGGATTTCTCACATAGAGGTAGCGGAAAAAAAAATTCTTTAACTGAGGGAGAAAAGAAGAGATGGGAGAAAAAAAGGTTCAGGGCACACGGCAACCTGTCAACACATGGAATAAACAGTGATGCAGACCAGACTCATGGCCCAGATTCCTCCAAGCACAGACTCTCCATTAGGAAGGCAATGCTGGAATGGCTCTTCATGCCAGGAGGGGCACAGAAGAGAAATGGAACAAAGCCCTCCTGATAAACAGCACCCAGCGCTGGTTAGATTTCAGTTGTGCACCTGCTGATTTCAGCCTCTGCTCCTCAGCTGCTGGCAGAGCTTTCATGGAAACAGGAAAAATTTCAAAGTTCTCTCATTGCTGTTCAAAGGTCTTTTGTCTTTCTGCCACCCTTAATTTTGTTTTGGGATTTGGTTTGGGGTTTTTTTGTTGTTGTTGTTGTTTTTTATTTGTTTGGGGTTTTTTGAGAGTCTGTTTTGCTGCCTGCTTGCTCTTGATACTCAAAATTCCCTGCTTTGAACTTCTGCTGCCTTTACCCCTTCTTGATTCTCCATCAGGTACATCTCCTAACCTTTACTGATTTCTCCCTCAGGGTGATCAGTATTACTGTCCTGCAATCAGGAAAAATCCCAATTCTCCATTTTTAAATATATATATATGTTTATCTATTTTGCTTACCTGAATTACTGGGCAAAATTTATAAACCAGAATTGCAAAGTTCTCTCTTTAAACAAGAAATTTGGATTGCTGGTCTTGAAGAATTTTTATTTTTTGAATGTACTGACCTTTTATAGTTCCCTTTGAATTGTCCCCATTGAGGCACACAAAACATTCAAAAAAACTCAATGAAAAACACCCTTTGGTCTCTGTAACTTCCAAGAGCAAAGTTGGATAAAATTACAAGTAGCTTCTAATCTCAAATTTAATAACATTATTTTCTAAACCTCTGTTTCAGATATTTTGTTCCACTGACAGCCCTGTGAACACAAGAATGTTCTGACCATGTCCTGAAGTCCTTTACACATGGCTATACATTTTAGCTACTGTGAATCAGAAAATAATCCTCATTTTACAGATGAGCAGACAAAAAGAACAGTCACAATATCCTGAATGTGGCCTCTAGTTTTGACTTCTGTGTCCTGTCAGCTGACCTAGCAACAAGTACGAAATGAAATGTCTCCCAAATCATACAGGGAGCTTCTAATATCTGTTAGTTATCAAAATACTAATATTAAAAATAAAGAAAGAGGTAAGATAATAGTAAGACCTCTTGAGAAGTCTGGTAAGGGTGAGAAGAAGGACAACCAGAAAACCCAGCTCCCGTTTTTGGGACTTTAAGACATGACCACCCTTTACCATCTCCATGATTTTCACAAGTGCCTCTGAGCTGCAATGAATCACAGCATGCTTTCTTTCATTTGCTTGCTCAGGAATATTATCCTGTGATCATAAATTATCACAGCAAACTTCCTTTGTTCAATTTTCTCTGCTGATCTGACAAAGTGAGCATCGGGAAAAGCCACCCCTACTCAGAACCCATTTGAAAGGGAAATAGCGCCACATGTAAAAATAATTTAAAAAAATAAATTAAAAACCACTTTAACACCCAAGACAAAGTTGTCATAGAAGTCAGTCAAGGAAATGGTAAATCTTTAAAATGATCAAATAAAATGAGATGGAAGTATTTGGCTGAGATTCCTACTGCTTAATGTTTTTCCCCACTTCTGATCAAAAGGGTTCCTGACAGAGCACTTTCTGGAATTGTATCCAACTTATTCTGAAGTTACATAATCAGCAGGAGTGACACAGAGCAGCCCAGTGTTCCCAGCAGCAATACTGGTAAATAACACCCTGTGGGCATCACCATTCTTAGCATTTTCTGCAAACTTGAATTAAATCAGTGGCAGCTTCCCACACTTTGCCCCTAAGCCACAATGCCAGGGCCGCTGGTCTGGCTCACTGTACTGCTCAGGACATTTTCATCATTTCATGAAATATATTTCATTTTATCATCTCATTTTCTTTATTTCACAGCACACATTTCAGCCTTTGCACAGAGCCACAACATGAGCAACCACTGCAACACTCTGCGATCCACAGGTGGAGGAAAAATATTTTGGGGTTTCCTTGCTCAAGTAGTAGATTCTCTCCCTCTTCCACAAATATGTTTCTACCCTTCCATGGAAATGTCTCCTGGAATGTTACATCTTAGACTTCCTAGATACTGGAGAATTTTTATAGGTACTTGAGACAAAACTCACAAAGATTTGCTTTTGCAGCAGTGTCTTCTATAACACTGTTTCATAAATTGAAGAAATAAATTTGTGGAGTGTTGAGATTCCTCATTCCCCTGGGCTCAAAGCACTGCCTGACCACGCACCTCAGTGTTATGGGTGACAACAAGTTCACATGATCCACACAGTAACACTGACTAAGGAAAAAGACTTTATAACACCCCCAAAGTCCTGACATATCAATCCAAAACAGTCACTTAGATCTGGTTGTGGTTTAGTTTGCAAATAAAGATCCCTGATTGAGGTTGACTTTTTTTTTCTTCATTTGTTTCACTGTAAATGTAATAATTAAAAAGTTTCTAGAGATTTATTTTTGCCTCTAGATGAATCCAGTAACAGAGCTCCCTTCCACACACCCTAAAGTCCTTTGTGAGTCTGGGGAAATTGAAGATCGTGTGGGCTGCTTCACTTCAGGCCTCTCAAGAAAAAGTTTAGCGTTCAAAAATTGAAGGGATGTTTTTTCTTGGTATTGGAAGTGTCAGATGTGAGTTAGTGAGATGCAGGCACTCATGCACAAATGTGAATTAGTGAGATGCACGGTGGGGTTCTCTGCTGAGCCGCCACTGACACCCTCAAAACAAACTGGTCTGTGCTGGCCAGAGCAGAGTCAGACACCCGAGACCTTCAGTGCTGGCAGGGGTCACAGCCCAAGATGAAACTCAGTCAGACACACACAGACAGCCACACAATGCACACCCTGAGGTGGGCCCTCTCTTTGCTGTCCCACTCCATCCTTCCCTTCCCCATTTTCCCCACGAAAAGATGGGAGAGCAGAAAGAGGAATCTAGACTGCCTAATGATTCCAGCAGAGAGGGAAAGAAGGAAAGAAGAGCCTAGTGCCAGACTCCAGACTCAGCAGAGGTAACTGCTGCTTTAATTTCCAGAGGACTTCTCCCCCAGACGCCAAAATCTCCCACATTACATCATGGCCCTGCAGACCTGATGTTGGAGAGTGAGAGAAGACAGGTTGATTGTTTGAAAGGACTTGGATACCTGGGCCTCAGCCCAGACTTCTGCAAGCACTCAATGAGTTATTCTGGGTTCACTATGTATTAGAGGAAACTGGTTAAAACCAAAAGAATTTTCATTTTAAACCTCTCTAGTACTCAAATCTGATGTTTCTAAACAAAGATGGGACTTGCTCCTGCTTTATGTCTTTGTAGGAATGTATGTCAGATAATAGTTTTTGATATATATTCCTAACATACTCCTGAAAAATCATGAATTCAGTCAAATAAAGCAGGTCATAAGTGCTCACTTAAAAATAAATCGCATTTGGAATTAGTCTTGTACATGAAATAGATATACTATATATATATTATCATTCACTGAATCTAAGGGAGTCTTTGCACATCTCTGCTGAAGGGAGTTAAAACTGCCACAGAAGAAATATAAGGGGAAAATACATTTGAAATAATAAGCTGCAATGAAACCACTTGCAGGCAGATAAGCCATTTCAAATAAAGCAGTGTAACCAAGCCACAGAATGAAACACACAAAGAACCTGAACTGGATCTTCCTGCAGTTAAAATTTTGACTTAAAATTTGATTAACACAGTTTGCTAATTTTTGGAACTACTCAAACAAAGCCTTTTTTATTTCTTAATTTATATAACCTACATTTTCACTTACTTCTTACAGCAAAGAATTTTGGGTGAGGCCCAGCACTTCCAGAAGCTGTCGCTAAACAGAATCATTGAACATTTTGTGGTTTTTTTATTACTACTGATGGCATGGGTGGGACCCCAAATATATGAGGCCCTTAAAGGACTCTTAACCTTAAAAGTGACACGCAAAAACTTGGTAAAAGGTTGCCTCTACCTTCCTCCAAAGTCTTCCCAGACTCCTCCTTTCACACCAAGACTGTGGGGATGTATTTCTACTCTGCATGGAAGATGCCCATGAATGCCATAACCAGGAAGTCAGGCAGGCAGTGCCAGTGCAGCTCTAATTGTGGTGTGAAGTCCAGAATTCTGCTGCTTAGCAGCAAAGAGCCAACCTTTCCTTTCAAAATGGGATGTGAGCAGACGGCTCCTCATTCTCTGCAGGATTTAGCCTTCGGCTGTGATCAGCTCTTTCACTTGATGCGTTGATGGTTTTGGCTGTGGCACACACACCACCAGGTGGTTGTCAGGATCTGCTAGGATTTTTATTCTATCAAATAGCTGTTCTTGATAAATGAGTGAAGCTGTGCCGTTCCAGACACAGCCCTACACAACTGCATTCTGCTCTGTCATATATAGATCCACATCTGGAGCTGGGGAATTGCTTTATGTTCCTTCTGCCGTTTAAATTCTTAGAGAAAACCAAGAGGTGTCCTCGTACTCGCCTCAACAATGATACGGGTGGGGAGCCCATTCCTGAGGACACTGGAGAAGGGGGGATTCAAGGGCAATCTGTTCTCCTGTGGCCCCGGGAATTCATCATTGGTGGTGTCATGTGTCTTATAGCTTCAGGGAATGAAAAGATGTCCTTCCTGAAGGACATTATCCACCGTTGTTCTTAATTTAACACATGCTGACTGAAGGACAGAGATGTCATCATAATATTTGGCTGTAGTTTCCCTGACTGTAGATCTGTGCCTGTTTTCAATTCTCTGCCTCCTGCCTTTCACGTACATGGCTCCAAAACTGAGGCAATTATAAATTCAGTGTCCTTTAACTGTCTTTCTTTTTGACTATTATTTAGTATAAATCAACAGCTTTTATGTGGGGGGATTTTTGTTGGTTTTGTTCTGGGGTGTTTTGGGGTTTTTTTCAAGGTGAACAGCAAATTACAAAATTGTACACCTAACTGCACAAACCAGAATTTTAACAGGTTGAAAATGCAGCGTACTGAGAAATGTTTGAAACTATCAGCATGGACCACGTTGGAAAGAACTGTGTGAACACCACAAAAAGCAGTGATGAAAGTGAGTTTGTTTCACTCACTCTGATTTTGTTTTGCAGAGGAAGAGTAGCCTCATACAGTGAGTAAAAATTAAGTGTTCTAAAAGCAGTATTGGCAACAAGTGCCTTCAGAGCAGCAACTACTGACAAGTTATACATACAAATATTAAGGTTATGTAGGTATACATCTGATCAGGCTTTGTCCTTATTTCTCAGATTTGAAGCATGATTATATCATAACCAGGAGAAGTGAGAATAAAAAATAACAGAGAACTTGGATGTTTAGATCTGACAATTTCCTAGGTTATGAATCTATTTACAACTTCATTTTATACTTTGCATTTATAACTATTTCTTAAATTTACTCTGAACTGTAACTGTACACACGATTATTTCTTCAAAATTTCAATAAAATCTATTATCTTGATTTACAATTGCTTTAGCAGCCTTATCAAACTTATGCTTCAGCTGCATCCCTATTTTACCTTACAAGGGTGTCTTTTAGCTGCTTTGCAAACACACACTTTTCTGGCCCAGAGATGATCCCTGGGGGCAGAGAGGAGTGAGGGGAAAGAGAGGTGGGGGATGAGGGTAATGTCCAAAGACTGGTTCTGTGTAATGGCTGTAACACAGCAAGCTCCAAAAAGGCATAGAAACTTTCTTCTACCACGTTTTGCAGCTGCACCACACATGACCTAAACAGATTTGAGGACCATTTCTTCATGCTGTGCATGTGTATGGCATGAACCAGACAAAGATCCTATTTATGTGTTTCATATTTAAACACACCTGAAGAACTGGTTTTGGTGCTAAAGAAGAAACATCACTACTAGCCTCTTATAAAAGAAGAATTTTTAACACTATTTGGAAGAGAATCTGTACCCTGTCTCTTTGCATGAAACTGAGGATGTCAAAGGAAAAAAGAAGCTGCCAGTAAAACCTGGGCCACAGAGCAGAGTATACTCGATGGAACACCTGGCAGTCACAGTGCTCACCTCAGTGTCCTCTGCTTTAATTTAGATAAGCTGCCAGCTGGATAGAAAGGTTTTCTCCACAAACACTTAGAAGAAAAGCCTGAGTTGCTCTCAGAGTAGTAACAGATACTTTTTCTTATTAGTTTCCTGAGGCTGTAGAAGTAAAGATATTTCCAAGACAACATCATAACAACAGAAGGAGAACAGGAGAACAAGGAGGAGACCTGAAGCTCACTAAAAGCATTTTTCTTTCACTGAAGCTGTGCATGTCTTGGCCCAAGCTGAAGGGCTCTGGGGCATCAGAGCATTGTCTTTTCCTTTGGAAGGAAAAAAAAAAATCTTTCCCCAAACCAAGGGCTCTGCTAAAAGCTCTGCAGTGGGAATTTCATCTTTTTTTCTCACCCCCTTGTTTGCTCCCTTGGGAGAGTGATTAACCCCCAGGAAGCTCTGTGATGGAAAGCAAAACCCAAGGCACCCAGCAGGCCACACTGTGTGCATATATTTATATCTGGCTTTTAATGGAAACTAGCTACCTTTAAGCTACAAATTAAGACCAACTTAATGAGCTTGAGTGCCTTCATTCTCAATTAAAATTCTCATCCTGCTGATATGACCCTGAATGCTGGTCCTGCCAAGCTGCCAGACAGCAGAAGTGTCCCTCTTTCCTAAAGAGGAATTTTACAAGAAGCCAGATGCACAAGAATAGATAGGGAGGGGGCTTGGTTAGGCTTACAGAGTTTTTAAGGTACCTGGTTTTGGCAGCTTATTCTTGTTCTTTATAGTCATTAGGCATTTGCAGCCCTCGAAGCATTTATCCCCCAGACACTCCAAGTGAAACAAAAACTGACATTTATCATCCTTGCTTTTAAGGGATATGGAATAGAGACAGAGAAAACAAGAGGGTAGAAGCTTCCCCCTCCTCAGCAAAGGAGCCCTGTCAGCCCTGAGACAGTCCTGTGCTTCCAAGCTGCCTTCCTCTCTCCATGGATTTCATTCCACGAGCTCCAAAGCAGCTGGCAGACAGCGTCCTGTGTGTGTGACCGAGGTTCTCAACTCAGCTTCATTCATTTGTAGCTTAGCAAATTTCCACAAGTCAGCTCCTAGTGTCCGTGCACACCCTCAGCCAATGCCAGCTAATGCTCATTAAAAGAATCCTTTTTCTTGTGGGTTTGAAAGAGAATGCATTACTTTTCACCACCATGCACGGGCACAGTTGGTGGGACCACTGAAACTGCCATCATTTGCTTGGGCACCAGAGTTTTGAAAGAGAATGAGCACAAGCGTTTGGCTGTTCAGTGTTCAGCGTGATCTGAACACAGCAATGCAATTATTTGGTTTTTGAAAAACCAGCCCTCTCTCGTGTTCCCATAAGCCTTAAAAACATTTTGTGGCCTTTTATTTTGCTCAACAGGCTACTTAATATTTACTTTTTCAGGGGAAAAAAAAAAGGATAATCAAATGAGACTGAAGTAAAAATAAATTCACAATCTTTTCAGAGGCATGAGGGGAGTGTAGACTCAGCTCTTAGTGGCGAGGTCAGAACCAGAAGAACTTTAAGGTCCCTTCCCACCCAAACCATGCTGTAATTCCATGTTATTGCTTCTGTGCCTTAAACCTTCCTCATTTTAGCAGCCTAGAACTGTCCCCCGGCCATCCCCCCTCAGGAGCTCAGCATCTCCCCTCCCCAGGAAGGGCCCTGGGGGCTGCTGGCCACCCCACAGACCCCACTGTGGGCACCACCACAGCCAGACTTGGCTTCCCCCAGCTGAAGCAGATGTTTTGGGGTTTGGGCCAAAGGGAACTTTGTAAGGCTTTTCCTCCCTTTCAGGGAGGAATGCCAAAACAGTCAAGAAATGGGTAATATATAACTTTATTCAGCTTTCCAAACCAGCAGGGAAATGCTGCTGTTGGATTATTTGGAAGAATGTAAAGGGCCAAATTCTGCCATTGGAAAAAAAGAAAGGGACTCACACCTGTGTGACTCAAATATCCCTGTCTGCATAAAGGGGGGAAAATCTTCTCTCCATTTCAACAGATAATATATAATTTTTCTAAAAATTCTTCAGACAAGCATAAAATAGCAATGTATTTTTAAAAAATTAATTCCAGAATGGAACAAGGAACATTTTCCTACACAAATCTGGTGCTTTATCTTATCACACTGGGATAATAAAGTTTTAGTTGCCTTCAAAACACAGGCAGCCTAAGAGTCCTAATCAGACAATTCTTTGTTTAAATTAGATTTTAAAATGAAGTGTGCCAAGCTTGTCACCAACCCAAAATTTCACTTAGTTTTTAAAATTCTAGTTACTTTAAAGTAAATAAATAAAACAGCCTGAGACAAGGGCAATATATTTTATCTGCTTGTATTTGAATTTACTGTTTGTAATTTTTCCTGCCTTGATAATGCACAAAGATATCTTTTTGTGGAAATAATCCCAATTTTCAAATATTACTCATCAGGATTATGAACAGCTTGAACATTTACATTTCTGCAGACACCCTGCTTGTAGACCTCTCTACTGCAAATATTCCATCTGAGTAATTAATTATTTCACTGAGAAACTGAGCCATTCAATTTGAGATAAAACCACTACAAGAATTCAGAGAACAATCCTTGAAGGCGAAAGACTGAGCACATCTGCTACACCCTTGATCTACAGCATGGATTTTTTTTCTACTCTGGAGATGGATGGATGCATCAAGAAGCCACCAGGCTCCTGTTCATACTAATCTTAAATATGAACAAGGTGGGTATCAGTTATTTCACTTTCTTTTGGTGTGGGATTGTTAAAAAAAGCTGAAATTGCACTCACTCGATATTTACGCAACGCAATAAAACACACTCAACTCACACTTTTTCTAGAGGTTCACAGCAAGTTTCAATCATGAGAACAGCATTTTTCCTGTGAGCATGAACCTTTTAAAGCTCCCAGTCCTGTAAATCTCTGAGAACTGGAACAGACCCAGTACTCTGTGGAGCCCTGGTGATCTGAGCTTGGAGCCCTCCCCACTGCTCTGGCAGCAGGGCAGTTCTTAGAATATGCACTTATTTATGGAAGTTGTCAAAACTTCATGTAAATAATAAGATTCTGGTGACAGATAGGCAAAGCTTCTGTTAAAATAAGAATTAAAGACTTAACATTATAGGTGAGATTTAAAATGTAACCAAAAGGAAGCCAACTCCAATTTGGTGAACTTACACAAGCATTCAGAGGAAACTTTTTCTCCACCTATGTGACCACCTGCAGGATCATCCCATGTCCAGTTCACCATCACCTCTGGTTTGTGCACATGTCTCTGTAACTTTTAATATCAGCAAGATGTTTTTAGGTTAAAATATGACTTTCCTACACTCCAACACTGCAATTTGGCACTTGGCTCCCAAAAACTTGATGTGGATTCCTATTTTCCTATTCCAGCATGTGCCTAATCCTGCCAGAGGAAAAGATGTACAGCCAACTACCTGAAAAAAAATAAAAAAAACCAAAAAGTACACAAACCACACACAGGTTCTTTAACCTGTGTGAAAGAACACAGTGAAACTTAAGAGTGTCCAGCCACAATTTCAGTCAGTCATCTATTTCAAGAACCTGTTTCTTCTCACATTGCTCTTAAATGTGTACAATCCTGACAATTCAGGAAAGGTTCCTCAACAGATCAGTGGAATCTGAAAGTAGTCTCAGGGAAGACAATTTATTTTATTTTATAAATTAGTCTCTTTACTTTTAATTAATTATGAGTTAACTGAAGCCATGTTTGTGCCAAGTTTGCTCTTCAAGCAAATTTGGGTACTCTAGATGCAAACATATGCTGCCTGTTGTTCTTGAATTATTTGTTACATTCTTAACTTTGTGTGTTGAGGGCCTGACAGGTCAGACTAAGAAACTTTACAAATTACACTTCTTTATTTTATCTCAGGCTGAATTATCATTTATTATTAAAAGTGAAATTGAAGGTTATGACACCTCAGGAAATATTTTTTTTTCCAGGAACTTCTTTATGTCTATATATTTGCATAGTCTGAGACTCTCATTCTCGCTAAGCACCACAGCTGTACCTCACATTAATTGAGTTGAAACCACTCACGTCCACGGGTTATGGATTCTCCAGCTTATTTATAGGTTTTATTTGGTTAAGAAGAAACCATAACTTACACAGATACTTGCTGAGAATGTATGAACACGCATGTTGAGGTCAGGAGTTCTGTAAAAATTGCAGTTCAGATCATTTGGGAGCAGTCCTATGGTGGCTAAATCCTTTCAGAGGAACATTATTAGGAGCTTGCTGTTCCTTAGGAAAGTATTTTCTAGAAATGATTGCTACAGGCAGGTGAAAAAGCCATTTCTTTTCCATTATACCCTGGATGCAGAGACAAGCAAAGTGCAGGTTCAGAAATGTCTGTCTGAAAGGGAAGAACAAAGGCCTGGGATAGTGAAAGCTCTGTGTTTCAGTGCACAAGAACAGTCTTTATGTTTGTGGCAACAAAACAGAATTCTTTTGTAATGGATCATCCCAACCTCACCAAAACATCTGGTCATCTTTTCCCATCTGGACTCTTTCTTTCTTTTTTTTATTTGGCTTTTCACATCTTGGGACTGGTGAAGGTGAAGCAAGTGCTGGCAAAGAAAACCAGTGAAGAGGGTTTGATGGTTTGGGGCTCAGCCAAGAGAAGAATGTCCAAGCTGTTCCACATTGACCCCCAAGTGCCTGAAGTCTCCAGCAAAAGAGAAGAGCCTCCCATGAGACAAGTAATTCAATCTTTTTCTGGCTGGCTCAAATCTTCTTACCAAAGGCTACGAGTTTATCTCGACCTTAAATGAATTAAATGGAACTCTCTAATTCATAGCTATTGAAACATCACCTGCAGCTTTAACTCTCACTTGGGAGACCTGAAATATGGTAACTATTTCCAGTTACTTCCATTTGCAGAAATCCTCTGTACATAAAAAAGTAATGCCAAGGTATTACATGGCTCTAAATACACGGCTGTTATCAGTGTAGAAGGATTAGCACTTCATCCCTTCATAAACAAACCTCACCCACTTTGTTTTCACACTGCAAAGGTCCCCTTAAAACTTGAATCTACAGCAAAATGAATCAAAATAGTTCAGATGACTGGTGAAGACTCATCTATTTTTACAGGTTCATTGCTGCCTAATTTTTAGTCTAACAGTGGGTATGATGTTTGTGGCCTGTTTCTCTGCCCAAAAATAAACTTTCAGCTTTTAAAAATGCTACAGCTGAAAGCACTTACTCTAGGATGGGACTTCTCTCTAGCAAGCTTTTTCAGAGCAGAACTAATATGTGTGTTTTCAAAAAAAAAAGATTTAGGGCTTTATCTAACAATTCTTCACCTGTTTTGACAGAGTAAATTCATTTAACCATTAAAGACTTTCCCTGAATCTTATGTTCAGAATTTTATTGAGCTTTTACTTTCACTCTTATTTTTCCTTCTTTCTTCAGCTTAATCCAGCTCCTCTCTGGAGCTGTGCTGTAAGCACTCTGTGGTGCTCCAGACACTCTATGTTTTTGGGAGTATTTGGTGAGAGCGAACAAAACCTCACAGTTTTTAATCTGTTATGAGTGGAAATGAACCCTAGAAGAGGTGAAAATCCTTCAGAGAATGAAGACAAGGGGCTCTCTTCTGGTCTAGGCTTGTTACAATTCGAAAGGAAAGGTGTGAAACAGGAAAGGGCCAAGAGCAGTAGAAACAAAAGCGGAGGAAGGTGGTCAAGGGATCTCTCACACTCAGCACTTGTGAGGTTGAATCTGGAACCCTGCACCCCATCCCCACCTCCTCAGTCCCCAAAAGACTTTGATAAAGGCCGTAAGACAGGTACCAGGATGAACAGGGGCTGAAGGACACATTCTAGTGATGCCTAAAGAGGCAAATTTGGAAACAGAGACTAGACAGGGGTAAGGGAATAAAGGTGGATATTTATTGGAAAGGCCTTCAGAGGCACACTATGGGCAGGCCAAAGGCTACACCCAAGATGGACAACAAGTCACGAGTTCTTCACACTGTTATAGGTTTGGTCCATTTGCACATCAGCATAAATTTGCCAATTAAATTTTAGCTAATGATGGAACTGCCCCTCAGCTCGCCCCCCTTCTCAAGATGCTGGGTTACACATTTTGGGCCTAGGACAGGCTGAGTGTCCTTGCAGAGCAAGCCTGGAAAGGCTTTGTTATGTCTGTGTGAGCATGAGAGAGCAGCTCAGAGTCATACACTAAGCAGTACAGAATTTGAAAAATAGAAAAGCTAAAACCTAAGGCATCGCTAGGAGGAAAGGCTGAGGGGCTGGAGCTGGTTCAGGCTGGAGAATGGATGGCTCTGAGGGCACCCAACAGCTGCTCCCACTGCCTGTGGGGAGGTCATCACAAGACAGAGGCAGGCCCTTCCCAGGGGTGCACAGCAGGATGATGGTGGGGCAGTGGGCAGAAGCTGAAACAAGCAGTTCATACTGGAAATGCAGAAAAACTTTCTCCCCATAAGATCAGTGAGGCAGTGGAGCAGTTCCTGCCCAGTGCAGTCTCCAGCCTTGAGATATTTCAAGACCTGGCTGGATCAAGCCCTGAGCATCCTGGGCTGAACCCATGGCTGACCCTGCTCTGAGCAGGAAGTTGGATTAGAGGCTTTTCGAGCTCCCTGGCAAACTCAGTTGCCCTCTCATCCCATGAAAATTCAAGTTTGCCCCTCAGGTGTTTCTCTCATGACTCTTCTGAGCTTCACAGAGCTTTTAAGAGAGCATTATAAATATTACAGTGGACTCTTACTGGTTCCCCTGTGATCCTGAAGTCCTGCTGTCACCACTTAGCAATGCAAAAGAGATCATCAGCTATCCTGTGAGATTTTCACACACACCTTGCAGAGAGAAAATATCAAGGTACAAATTCTGTGTTAATACACCTGCAGGGACAATCAAAGACAGGGAAAAGGGAGCACTTAAAAAGGGCTAAGAAAAGGTATTATTTATATAATAATATTCAGTCAAGTCTAATAAATACAGAGAAAGTACAGCAGCCACAGTACCACGTAAAGCTATGATACAAAGAATAAATACTGCAGAAGAGAATGTAAAAGACAAGATTTCTGTGTGATGTAGCATTTTGGGCCTCTGGGATACCTGCAAACCTTAATTTACTACACCATGACCCACACCTGGGCACTCTGAGCTCATTTCTGCTCAGGCTGGACAGACAATGCAGCCTCATCTTCAGCTCCTGGAGGGAGATGGCCCTGGTTCATCCCTCACGGCTCCAGGAGCTGTTGGTGGACCCCATCACCATCACCCCACCCTGTCCATCCAGCACTTATCCATGCTGGGAAGGGCTCAGGCTGTGCTGGGACACTCCAGTTTCTGGCTTGTGCTGTCTCATGGATGCAGATTTCCTAAACAGCTCCATGGGAGAACAATAAGGAGAATAACACACCATCTCTAGAAGAACTATCACACATGAACTCCTCAGAACCCACCCCTAGAGCTGTGTATCAGAACTTGAAACATCTGCCACACTTATGGCCACTCGAGTAAAAGCAGAATTTAAAAAAATAGATGTGCACTGTTGTCCAGACACGGCTCTAATCTCACCAATAAGAAAATGTGTCCTCTGCAAAGTTCAAAAAGGTAAAGCAGGGATTACAGAGAAGCACATTTTCTGAGGTGCTGTTATTCTCCTGAAAGATACTGTTCAATCCTTTAGCAGCTCCAGCAATTGGAAGGAAGGCAGTGCATTTGCAGAGCCTTTTAGAGCATTTTAACTGATGCCACTGCAGAAGCAATGCAAGATTACCAGAGCAGCCAGCTCACCCTCTACTGATACCACTGAGAAGATAAATATTCTCCAGATCTCAGGTGGATGAGCAAAGCAGTAAACTCAGCTCTCAGCCAGCTCCCAGTCGAGCACTGATTCTGTGTTTTAAAGTTTATGGGGTTTTGGTCTTAGCTGAGTGCAAGCACTCCCTTATTGATCTGTAATCTGGGCCATTTCACCGAGCCCTGTAGAGTAGCAGGGAAGATAAGGGTCTCTGACAAGTAATAACTCCTTTTCACCTCTATTTTTGATTCTATCTCCAGCCATCAGCCTTCCAAAGGCACCTGTAATGAAAGCTCCTAGGCAAATGAAACCTGGGTCCCCTCCATAAGTCACAGCTAATACACCATTAAAAGTACTTCTGAGGATTTATAGTCCCAAAAAGAATACACACTGACTGCACAGAGAGCATCGTGTGGGAATACCTCTGGGACACAGAATTGGGAAATTCCATCCTTGTGAAAGATGGACTTTATTTAGTCTCTGCTGTGCTCAGCAACACTATAATTTTGGTTAAGAACTGCATTAAAAAAGAATTAGCTGAAATAAGTTGTATCCCCCTTTGGATCTGAGTATCTCTACAGATTTCTAGGAATGGGGATTTGTAGTAGTGCCCCTCTGCCCCACCTCTTTGCACTTCCCTGCGACCAGTTAGGAAACCACTGAAGGCATGAATATTCTATGCTGCAGAACACAGTAAATTTAATAGGTTTACACCTTCACTGCCTCTGAATGCTGCACAGCCCTCAGTGCAATCAGTTATTGGTTGGAGGAGTAAAGCTTTGTTTGCCCAAGAGCCCTGGTAAGGTCTCAAATAAAATTTACTCAAGTACATTTGGAGAGGGGTCACTGAGAATCCCCATAAAATGGTCCTTAAACTGCATTTAACAGGCTTTACTTGATTAATTGAGAAAGATATTGGCTGCTATTGGTGATTAGTAGACACCTAAATGTTTTCATTTACAAGAGTCCCAATAAGGAAGCATTTAAGGAGAATAAAACTTTAATTTAAAAAAACAAATCAAACCACACAGATTTCTTTACCACATCACCTGAGCACACCATGTTGAACCCAGCAGCAGGAAATCAAGAACCACATTGACAGCTTCTGACTATCTGTATCCTTACTAACACACACTTGTGTTTATTAGTATTGCTTTAAAATATAAAACCTTCTTCAAAATAGATATAGATATATATATATATACACATACGTATATATATATAAAATCACTTTAACAAGATGTAATTCATCCTTTCTGGATACAAATATGTTAACTAATTGGATAACTAATTGGAGACATACCAATATTCCTACATTAATCCACATGCTAAAACTTATTTTTATTGTTTATTTTACCTCACAGTTTCTCAGCAATCATTTATGTGAGCTTTACTAGATCATCATCCAAGATCTACCTGATCCTATTTTCTCTACAACCAGAAAAATGCTGCACTTAGGAGGTTCTATAACTCCAAATAGAAGTATTCGGTCTTTGCTGAGATATGTGCAAATAAGGCATCTTTTAAAGTAATGAATAAAATTATTTCATTTACCAAACTCAAGGCAATAATTTTAAAGGAGACAACCAATGAATATCTGGGAAAAGGTAGAAGCAAAAGTAATTATTTTATACTTATGCAGCAACAGGAGAATTTATCCCAGTCCTATTGATTTCAAGTGCTACAAAAGACACAAAATCCTTGCCCAAACCAAATATCACATCAGCTTCTGTTCTATACTGAGTCCAATCTCAGATTTCCAGCACATTTCTAGAGCTTTAGTCTGAACTGGTTTTGCACTCTGAGCAAAATAACACATCTTGCACAACCTACGTCTTTAAAGCTGAAAATAGCTGTTTGAACAAGATAATCTCAAATGTGAAACACTGGGGATTAATTCCAGGGAAATGCTGGCTGAATTGTACAAATACTCAATTATATCTTCCAAAAAGAGGAAATCCTTACACAATATCTTGCTTTTAATTACCACTGATAAAACATGACCAGTGCTATGAGAATCACACGTGTTATACTAAGAAGGAAAATTACATCCAGGAACCTGGATTTCTGCTCTAAAATGTTGACACCTGCCAAAAGTGCAGCAATTCCAAGAAATTTCTGGTTTCTCCCAAGGAAAACAATCTCCACTTTCAAAATGGGGTGCAAAAAAAATTCAGGAAGGAAAACTTTCAGGACTCAGTAAAACACAGAAATTGTTCTTGGTAAGAGAATAAAACTGGTTGGTTGTACTTCAGAGAGGGTATTGTAGAGGCCCAGTGGAGCCAAGAGCATGAAGAGCAAACAACCCCAGAGCAGCTGATGTGACATTCTCCCAGAAGGAGATTTGGTCATGGAACTGTCAGCAGAAGAAACCCAAATGCTGCTTTACAGAAAACAAGGCAAAATTTTCCCAGTCTGATTTGCAGCCTGGCTGACAAAGTTTGTCTCTTCCACAAGAAGCCTAATAATTAAGACCCCATCATATGTTCAAAACAAAAAGAACATTTTCAAATATACCTCTGGTTTTAAGAAGATATTCTTGAGCCTTTTATCACTTTGCATCACACTTTGGCTTGTGGAGTCTCAGTTACCTTGTAAAATAAGATTTCAGATATTAAATCTTCTCTGATTCTGATGAAAACATACCCATATAATTCCTAAAAAGATGCAGCTGATTTTTGTAATAATTTTCTACACATTCTATCATATTGCTTAAGTACTTAGGAGAAAACTCTTAGAAACTCAAATAAGACAGAAGAAACCCAAAAGCAACAGTGCTGACTGATGTGGGGCTGCAAAGACTTTTAAAAGCAGGGCAGTCTAGAGAAGTTAGATTGGTAACCCACATACCTCCAGTTCTACTTGTGCAAATCAGCCCAGTGCTACCCCATTTTAAAGCACTATTCCTCTTCCCTGTGTGCAATTTAAAAACCTACAGAGCTGACTGTGTTTTATTAGTGGAGAGCAGCTGGGGAGAGGAGAATTCCTACACAGCACCTTGTCATGAAGAAACACAAGGCATTATTTTTATTAATTGTTAAGCAATTTGTCTGCTCTACCACCAAACAACTTTCCCTCATGTGCAATCCACAGCCCTGCCAAGAGGACGCTGCCAAATCACCACTCCCTCCACCTGAAAGCCATTTTCATAAGCTCTTGTTTAAAGTAGAGACCAAATGGTTATTGTACTTTTTTAATGTAATGCAGCTCGATTATAACAACCTGTGGCAGATACACGGGATTTGGACATTCATGCTAACAGATGTTTGGGAAGGGAACAATTCTGTTTGAGTTGTTTATATGCCAGCAGATCTTGTGCTGAATCTATATAAAAATCATTTTGCTCCCCCCTGAACATATATATTAGAGAAAGGACTACATTAATCCCCTGTGTAAACCCACTGAAGTCAGCAGTGTTACATCAGCAATGAATTTGACCCTTTGTGGTTAGCTGACATTTATTTTAAAGCACAGTCATGAATCCATCTTCCCCCTGTCTGCCCACCTTCCTTAAGAGAGGATGTGCTGCACCAAATAATGAAGTGAATTACTTGGTGGTGGCTTTCTGAGTATGTGCTGAACTACTCCAGTTATCTAAGGATATGGTTTCACATGTTTAACTTTTGCATTTGGATAAAGGGATTACACCATGAGTAATGTCTAACAACCACTGCATATGGTTTATTTGCTTTGCAACATCTGCTGAAGCTCAAATCCAATTAAAAAAAAAAAAAATCTAGAAACTAACTGAAGTCTCAGCAGTGTACCAAATTAGGGACACTGCTTTTCTGCTTGAAGAGAAATGTTCCCATGTCTGTGAGCATACAAAATGGCCCTGCCTCAAACCCATCCACTGATTTACATCACTGGTGCCAGGAGGAAATACAACAGTGAAAAGAAAAATAATCAGTGGAAGAACAACAAGGGGAAGAAAAGTGCAGGACTGAGCAGAAATGGAATTTCCATGAGGATGCAATACTGGGAGAGGGTGAGACTCAGAACAAGAGAGGAAAGGTTTTGCTGGTGAAGTAATAACACAATAGAGAGAAATTGTGTTGGACCTTTTCAAGGTTTCCTTGAACAAACCTTCTATTTGCAAAAGGCTTGGGTGGCCTGGCAATCTCCTTCCTTGTTTTCCCTGCGAACACTGACATGTGGAACACGTCTTTGAAGGTCCATTAGGGAAGTGACTCCATAACAGATGGATTTCCCTGTTTATTAGCAGGTACAAGCTAATGACAAACAGCACTGTGGCTATTACCTTGTGCTTAAATTATTTCCCTAGCAAAAGACCAGTACACTTAATGATTCCAAGGAAAAAGACAGCAGGAACACATTTCTAACTTTAAAGAAAAAGTTATCTGCTGTATGTTTATTTTGTCAGATTTGCTGCTCATATTTTAATTTCTCTCCTTTTTTCAAGTGTTCATTAACATCCCTAATCCTTGAATGGCAAAATGGAAATCCTTGACCAGCAAGCATTACACTACAGAGAAAAATCTTGGTCAAATCTCCTCTCACTTGGTCCTAACACAAAATGGGAATTGGAATTTATGCTTCTTGAAAAGGGATGCTTTCAGTACCAGCAGTATTTTTATGCTTATTCTTTAATATAAGTAAGAAAACAAAGAAAAGAAACAAACAGAAAAGAAAGATGTTTTACTGATGCTCTGTGGTTGGTGTGGCCCTCTTCAAGGGTTGTTAGAACATGGAACAAAAATTTGGACACTGAGATTGAGTGGTCACTTCTGTATCCTGAAAAGACAAGTGAGGCTTTTCATCTGAAGGTTACAAAATAACAGGGAAAAAAAAAAAAAAAAAGAAAGAGGAGGGACAAGGTCAAATAAGCTGAAAAATCTGAGGCTGTTTGAAGCCTCTCTCTCATCATTTAGGGAGAAATCATCTCGCTAGCAAAGCTTGCTGGTTCTCCTCCATTTTTCCACCTAGGGAAAGATCCTAAATTATGCAAACCCAAAAGAAGCTTGCCTAGACCATAGGCAATACCTGGATTTGTTATCCCAGCATGGCAGTTTTATCCGTGTCATCATTTGGAACGTTGTCAGTCCTGTCAGCATTTCTCTGAAGTGTGAAATAAAGACTCTACTTCTCTGATCAACAATCCTTATTTACAGCCCCTACTTTTCAGCTAAACTTGGGAATTGTAAATGAAGTTTAGCTTACCTTCATCCTTTAAAATATTGAACACAAAGATGTAATTTTAAAAACCCCAGAGCAACAGTTTTCTTGATTCTGTGGCAAATTCCAAGTTAACAGAAAAATTCTGGACTACTTGAAAAGGTTTAGTCTAAGTGATATTTACTGTAATAGCCACTGCACAGTTTGCTGTTCCATCCCAGAGCAACCATCAACTCAATTAAGGAAATGAGAAAATCAAGTTATTTGGGGAATGTACACCTCTAATTAGCTGGAATTATTTGTGCAGTTAATTCATTTATGGATAGATTTCTCAGCAAGCCCACGGCTTCCACTGCTTTCTCACTGCTGTACTGGGCTTAATTGCCATTCTGATTCTCTTAAAAACCTTAATGGGTAATTGAGTGCTGTAGGGGGATGCAGGTGTGGGGAGAGTGAGGTCTGTAAAAGACAGGCTGTCCTCAGTCGCAGAGCTGGGAAAGACCCTTCTTCTTCCTTCTGAATGCTCCTATTGCCTAACCTGCACTTCTTGTTGGTAAAAATAGGCACCAGTGTGGTGATTGCACCTTGCCAGAGAGGGGATCCAGCCTGAACCTCACCTGGCAAACACCATTCTGCTCCCGGACAACCCTCCTTGCTGTGTTAAAGCAGCCTGACTGCCCTTCAAAATAGTAAAGCAGTGACTCTTATCACTAATGTAATAATGCCTGAGCAGAGTTTTCATTATTTCACTTCCACTGCAAATATCCACATCATAGACACATAAAACCCATCAAACACATCTGTTTTCTTGTTAACTTCACATGATTGTCACCAGTTCAGAGAGCAAAACCACAGCTGATTTTAGGAAAGTATATACAAATAATGAAAAAAAAAAAAATTATCAAATTCTGAGCCAGAGGATTTTGCTGTCTGACTCCATGAGGGAATTAAAGACTCCTAAATTTTTCGATTTTTTGTTTTTACTGAAAATCACTCAAGATAGATTCTTTTTTTCCTTTTAGTGACTTACTGCACTTTGGATGTTGAAAGGACATGGTTCTATTTAAATTAGCGGTTAGGCATCTGACCAAGTCACTCATGATTAGAGCTGCCCAAAAATACATGTCTGCTGAGAGGACTATTTTTGACTAATTAGAACATGGAGAATTTTTATCAAACTGGATCAGTTACTGTTTAAAAATTACAAGGAAAGGATTGTAACCACTGAGCTGAGATGTACTTTCAGTGTACATAAGTTACTGCCTTGTGACAGTAGAAAGAAAAGAAAACAGCTGGTGGAAAGAGATGGAAAAAACCAGGGACTTTCTCTTTTACAGACAACATTTGGTGCCTGTTGTGTGGCTGAACCATCGCTGCCTTTCTTCTAAGGAACAATTTTCAGCTTAGCACGTACAATATCTATGGACCATTGAAAGAGAGCGAAGTACCCCAATATGCTCTGATACACTGGAACATGACACCCAGTTCCTGAAGCAATTTATGACCAGAAGAAACACCCTCTGGACAGCAGCACGCACAGAGCTTGACCGATGGTTTGTTCTGCCTCCTCCAGCCCCTTGAGAGCTGCAGGCTCACCCCCTGGGAACTGAGGGATATTTTCCTAACACCAAAGCAGAAATCATCATCCAGTGGCTGAAATTCAAGAACTTCCCCCTGAAGCTGCTCGCTTCCCTGAGGTCTACTTTTAGATATGTCACTTCAACACTTCTCCATCCTCTTTCAACTCCTGGCTGCAGCTGTTTGGGTTGCAAGGCACACAGGTCGGGGATGGTCACTGCTGGCTGGGGCAGCTCCACGGCCCTGACCCCAGCTGAGGTTGCTAAGTGCCGTTACAACACAAATAAGGATCTGGTACTTGGCAGCTGCCTGAAATTAATGGGCTGCAGGGGAACTGAGGGACTTTCCAAGGGTTTTGGAGAAACCTTAGGCCGGCCACTTCCCATTCTGTATCCCAGCTTTTCCATCTGTAAAAACTGAGGGTGAGATGCTGACTTCATGAGAAAGTGCTTAGGAGCCTCCATGAAAGCCAAATGCTAAAAACATGCCCCTCTGTCAGGAACTGTAGCCCATTTGTTTTAGTAATATTGGACAATGGGAATTACATTTAAAGGAAAAAAACCCTAAAATTACTTCCTTAAATATATAAACTTTGCTTGCTGCTACCTTTGCTGATGATGCAACCACACAATATTTGGATATTGGGGGTGGGCATGGATATTCGAAACATAGTTCACAGAAAAGATGCACAACGCTCTGCTACTGATGTCATCAGAGGAAAGATTATTTATGCTCTTGAGATTAAACCTGGATCTATTGGAAAGAAATAAATGCAGGTATGAGCAGTTAGATTGATTTTGAATTAGCTATTTTAAGATGTATTTATTTTAACTGGCTTCAGGGATAGATCATTATTTATTGCCACATCAGGTTTTACCGGAAACTGGAGGTACAGGATTCATTTGCCAAACTCACTGCAGACAGGAGGGGGGATAGACAAGTTTCAGTTAGCAACTGAGAGGATTTTGGAGGAAACCTTTTGATGGCAAAGAGATCCCAAAGAGCAAACCGAGAGGAATTATAATTTCTTCTTCTGGAAAGTAGTAGGGCCTATATGGATGGCAACAGATGATATGGCAGCCTCCAGGAAGCCAGGAACAGAGCAGCACTTTCTCCCTAAAGCCTACAGCCCACAGCCCCTGTACTCATCACCCAAACTCCTCCAAAGGCCTCCAAGATTACAGATCCCTGCCCTGAGAGCTTCCCATTTCATCTAAACCCTCTTATCCCACCCCTCAAAGCCCAATATTTTCTGGAAACCACTCCTTCCCTAGGGCCCTACCGTCTGTGGCAGCAGCATCACTTGTAAAGGGGTTTCAATCCCACTGCAGATGTGGGATTACACTCCCTGGCTCCTTTCCTGGGAAAATCAGCCAAAGGATAAGGCCAGGAATAGGAAGGCTTTGAGCTGCAGAAGTCTCTTCCGCCCACAATACTACACTGATTTGCTTTGCCTAGAGGGGTGCAGAGCAGAAATAGAGAGCAGTGTTTCCAGGCAGCTCTCACAGATAAAAATTATTACTTCTTTCATCTGGCAAACTTTCCAGAGTCTTAGCACAAGATAAGAGAGCAACAAATCCCCTTGGGCCTGACTTTGTGGTCAAAAGGTACATGCATGGGAAAACAGCCTGGTTCCCTCCACTATTCCCCAGGCACTGAAGTGCTCCTGGAGAAGTAACTCTCCAAGCTGAGTCCCTGGACCTGAGTCCACCCATTCAGCAATAAATCTCAGCTTCAAACAGTGCAGAGGCACCTTGGGAACGAGGGACAGGCGCTGTGCCCAGGCTGCCTCTGCCAGCTGGGACCTGCAGGACATGGCTGACAGGGAAGGAGATGCTGCAGCACCGCTGCTCATTCTGCTTTCCCCTTTATTTTTCACAAACAAAAAAGACATCTTTGAAGATTTTCACGGAAAAGAAGCATACCTGAGGCCAGATGGGGAATTAAGGAGGTTCAGAAAATTTTTCAGGGACTACAATGAGTATATGTGGGAAAAAAAAAAAATCAAAGTCCAGTCATTTATAGTTCTCTCCAGAAGCCAACAGCTAAAGACTAAAGGTGGAATGCCCTCTAGCATAAAAGAAACCAGATAATTATCTAATCAAGTCAATACTTCTCAGAAGTGATGAATTCATTCAACCACTCTGCCACTGTTTACAAGGCACTTTGAGGATGGATATCCAATGGAAGCTCTGTAACTGTTGTGCACTGACAAGTTACCAGCATGTTTTGTTACCTGTGGACTTGTATTTCATTCCTGTCTGCCACAGGAGGGGAAAGACTGCAGTTTATAATTACCAGGAGTGCTTTTAAGTGGTGTAATTTTTCAGTAATACACAAAAAAAGGGGAAAAACCCCAACTACCAAACATCCTACACACACACACACACAAAACACCCAATGAAAAACCCCAATCAAATGAAAAAAGAAAAGAAAGAGAAGTCCAGAATTTTCTCTTTTTGGTTGAAAAGGTGCTCTCATGCCTTCATAAAAAGACACATCTGGCTTTAATGGCAACAAATAGGTGAGGAATTCACACTAAACAGCAAATGAGAGCAATTAGGCCAGAGTTTACAGAAAAGCAATCAGCCAGGTGAGTGTGTCCCCTGTTCATGTGATCAAGTGCTCTTAAAGCTCAGGTCTCCTCCAGGAACTCAGACTCAGTGTGTAAATATGGGGGAGTTTCAGAGGATTCCCCTTCCTCCCATTAAAAACCAAAACCCAAAACTTATTCTTTTGATTATGGAGAAGTCCACAGGCCTTACAAATATTTCAGCTTTGTTTCAGACTAACTCAGTGTTTTCAAACTAGACGCTAAACGTAACATTTATATGAATGAATAAATAAAGAACAAGTATTGTAGGTCAGCAAGTCAAAAGCTTCCCCCAGTTACTGCCATCACACTAAATTCATATTTGCTAACTTTTCCTATCTCACTGTTTAAAATCTCACACGTGCATCACAGTTCCAGCAGCGTTCAAAACAAAGCATCTCCAATAGCTCGTTTAAGGAACAATTGTCTAGGCCAGACACTGAACTTTTACCTCGAAGTCCCTGGAAAAGTCCAGAGTGGGGAAACAAAAAGGAGAACCAATGTCCAACTAAAAGTGCAGTCTAGAGACTTCTTCATTTTCATTGCCATATTCCAAATCAGAAAGACTTAATTACCTCCTGAGGATCTGACTGGGACCTAAGCCACTTCATGTTTTTAACAATGAAAGCTATCCCACTGTAAGGAACTCTTCTCTCATACAGCACCACACCAGATACAGGTAATGACAAAATTATTAGAAATAACTCCTAAAAGTTCCCACGTATGAAATCATGCAATGATTATTTTGGGGTGCTGGTTTCCAGAAGTCTCCTTGCCTGTCCAGTTCTGCTAAATCCCTATCCCTTGCAGCACCACCCATGCTAATGTACCTCTCTTCTCCGCAGTGCATTTTTCTTTTTATTTCTCCAAGCCAGTTATTAAAGGATTTTTGTTTACTGTTTTGTTGTTTTGGTTTTTTTTTCCATTTATTACAACAGAAGAAAAGTATTTACTAAAATAATTCACAATATATCCTTCAAGTTCTCACTTTGCCTTGAGGATTTCTAAATACAGCACTTCTCCCTCTCAAACACAGCAGTAGTTACAGTCTGGCAAGATCATTGTCCAAAGTGATGGAACACGTGGGACCAAGCTGGAGCAATGCTGCTCCTCTTGCAGATGAAAATAGAGTAATGCATTTGTGGGTCCATCTAATCCTTTCTTTGCTTTTTACAGGCCAAAGGTCCTCTGGGGATCATTGCAAAGTGTTCCCAAGTGCTGCACTCCACATTTAGGGGTTGGCTTTGCTGACAGATGTGAAAACACCTAGCCAGACATTCTCCAACCAATGCACAAGAGGATGCTGAGAGCATAAGTAATCACAGACAAATTTAAGAATAATGTCCTTTTAGGATTTAGGCTATTTTATTCTAAGCTGAGTTTTTTATTTGTAATGAATTTATTGTTTACTGATCTGCTTAGAATACAGACTTGCTGTTTTCTTGCTGCAGAAAGTCACCAGATTAAGATGAAATTCGAATCGAAGCAAGCGCCCACTGTGTATAAAACCTAAGTAATTTTAAACTAAGGAAACTGGATAGTCTGGATCTCACTGATAGCTTTTGAGGCCCAAATATTTTCATTTAACAGTAATTTATAATTGCATCTAACCATTTTACGCCTCTCCTCTGAGTTCCTTCCTAACCTCATTTCTTTCATGTAGCTCACAGTTATTTCCTGAAGTTAATCACCATTTTTATTTTTCTAGCTCTCATTCCTTTTCTACATCTTCATGTCCTGTAATCACAACACAGTGCTTGTTTTTAATGTGTTCCTCCAAGATTGAGACTTAGCACAGAATGTCACTGTGTATAAACCTTAATCCAAATCCCCATGGCTGTTCCTGAATAATTTAGAAAGCTAGTCACAAACTGATGGCATTTCTTCCTTGTGGTAAGAAGTGTTTAGTACAGCTCAGAAAAGCTCTCTTACAACACTACTTCTCTTTTCTGGGTGCAAATCCCTCACTAACATTCAAGATAATTTTTTTTTTTTAGGATTAAACTCGTTACAGCAGAAAATGTGTATGAACCTTAAGCCTTATTTCTGGGTGCTTTATTCTCTTAGCCTTCTCAACTGGGTGCTTTATTCTCAGCCTCCTCAGCTGGCTTGTCAACAAATAACCCAAAGATCTTTATGAAATCTTTTCAGATACCTGCTCTATTTTGTCATGTTTCACTTAGATCTCATTTGGCAAAGGTGATTTATATTTTGAGCCCTTGGAAATAACAAGCTGGAGTACATTTCACTGTCTGCTTGTGCTGCCAGGTGTTTTAGAAGCTGTGCTGAGCCAAAAGCTGGCACCGAAAGGTGGAAGGGACTCCCCTCTGGCCAACAAGGCCTGTCCAGTGGTCAGGGCATCACTCCTTGGTGATCCCTGAGGGCTTGGTCAGCAAGGACCACTCTTCCTCCACTCAAAAACTCCTGTTAGGAGGCAAATGAGCTTTTGAACCACCAGCACAGCCAGCCATGGTCACCTAACAGCTCTCCGATACCATTAATCCGAGTCAGAGCAGCAGCACCAAGTCAAAATAAGGGTCCAGCCACCTCTCCTGTCTCTCAAATAATTCCTGTAGCTTCCAACTGTCCACAGCTCAGACTTTCTGAGCCTGACTTACTAAATTGCATTTTATATCAATTTTCCTGGATGCCTTTTAACAAATGAAAACATTGGGCTTCCACATCATCTGGAAGTGAGGCCTGGATGTTGCAGACATTACAGCAGCAAGGAGGAAGAGAGGTGACATTTCTGTGATCCTCAGAGCTACCCAGATTACAACACACATCAGAGTACTATGAGGGAAATAAGGTTAACTCTTTGAAAGACGTGCACAGCACTTCAATAGAATTCAGCTCTGATCTTTATCTAGGCTTTTATTTGTTTGTTTGTTTGCTTTTTTTTAAAATCACATCTACTGAACTTTGAGACCACAAATCAAAGAACAGAGTCACTGCTGCAGAGGTGCTCCCTCATTTCTTTACTGCTATTTATTGCCCTGGCCCTACATGCTTGCATGTACCCAGTTCTTAATTTTTTAATTGTTCTCAGTCACTCATTGAAAAGTCTGTCAAAAGTTTATTTGCCAAAGACAGATTCAGCAGTGGAGCACAACTTTACTTGTCTATTAAGGAAAGGCAAATATCTATTTTTTTTTCCTTTTGTCATCACTGTTTTGAAAGCTTTGGTGCATTAAAGTATGAAAAAATCTGTTGTATTTGCTGTTATTTATTCAAGAGATTAATATGACAAAGGTGTCAAAACAAACAAGAAACACTGATCTACTGAAAATGTATTGTCTAAAAGCTCTCAGGAATCCATTCTTAGCATATACCACATATCTCGTCTTAACGTGGTATTACTGAACAGGGTAAGAATTGAGAAGGCTTTGGTAAGTCACCACTCACAGACAGATAATCCTCTGCACAGAGGAAACTCACACTGGGATTTCTCAATATGAAACTACTGAAAACACACACAAAACACAAATGGGCCAAAACCACAAACAAGCTTCTAGCCCACAATATATGAGCACACATTTCCTTCTCCGAATAAAAACTCCCACTGATGTCAGAAGGGCCAGAATAGCACCTTAAATCTAACATCTGCCTCTGAAGGTTTGATCACATCACTAGAGGAAAGTGTGAGGACAGAAAAGTATGGTTGCTGCTTGGAATAAATTAGAGTAGCATAACTGCATAAAACACACGAGGAACTCGGTATATTTATTCACCACTCAACTCCCAAGGTGCTGAACCACTCTCCTAAAGCAGAGTCTGTGAATCGATCATTTTTGCCCCTTGGTCGTGAAAATTTTGATGTAATAAAGGATAAAAGATGTTTATAAAAGCAGTGCAACACAAGTATTTTGAAGTCTTTATAGCTGTCAGGTGAAGATGCTGGTTTTAAACACAGAGTTCCCCATTTCTGAGTAGAATCAGATGGCTCATTATGTGCCTTGAGATTCCATCTCCAGTTTCCTAAAAATCACTCCACTTCAGCACCTCACTGCAGTCACCCCATCCTCCCTTCTCCAGAGTATGATTGCCCTGGCCATCCTTTTGAGGAAGGGAAAGAACACATTAGTTATTAATTTGTCCTGGCCATCCCACTTCTCTCCTCGATCCCAGGGTGAGTTTACTACCATGATTTGTTTCCTTGCCATTCAATGCCTCTTGCAGAACAGTTTCAAGTAAAGCCTATGCATATTTTTTTTCTAGTAGTACAAATTTGACTATCCAGTCAAAAATCCAGTGGGATTTTTTGTTGTTGTTTTTTAGATTTTTTTTTTTTGAGAATTTTTCTTCCTTTTTGACAAGATCTATTGAGACTACACAAGGTAGAAGAGGATATTTTGTTCCCTTCCTCCTCTGGAAGATATAAATTGTGTTGATCATCACAGGCAATGTCAAACACCCAACAGCCACCTGAAGATAGCACAGCAAGAAAGTAACAGTTGTAATAAGGTTAAAACCTAGAGTGAAAGTAGTTAAACATCCCCCCAAACCAGAATAAAGTTAGAAAATCCTTCACTGATAATTTATGTGTGCTAAGGAGAGAACACTGAAACCTGAGCAGTGTGGTCAAAACCCAAGGGTGCAGCAAGAAGCAGTACTCAGTGAGAAAACCAAGAGTAAAACACTATATAAGGTACTGCTGGGAGATGATCCAGGTGGGAGACTGGCTAGGACTGTAAATTACAGTCCAGGAAGTGTTCACAGAAGGAATAGAATCTTTTTCACCTATTCCTATTGAAAAAACCTCCAAACCAACCAACCAACAACTACATAAAACCCTCCCAAAACCAAAACAACCCACATCACCAAACAAACATAAAATTTCTTTTATAGCATAAGATTTATCAAGCTTATTCTGTGTTTCAGTTGCAGTTTTATCACAAATTAAGTAAAATAAAAAAAAAAAAAAAAAGTCTAACAGCACAGGAAAAAATACCCCAAACCAAACCTCAAACAAAAAAGCAAGCACCATCCAGTTTCTGAAACACTATATCAAAATCTGTAAGTCAAGGTACATTAAAAATTCCATCTGAGGTACAATATCAGAAAAAAATTTTCTAAAATGTGTTAATGAATTATAAGCTTTTAGACCCTTGTCACTCTTTTTTGTCCCTAAGGATCTTTTGTTTTGTGAAATAACATGACAGGTTTAAGGTTTCCAGGCAGAAAGATGCGGTGGTAAGTTCAAAATATGTCGCTGTACTCAAAGAGTTGGCGTTTTCCTTCCCCTGGCTTTCAGTTTTGGACCTGGTTTTGGTTATGAGGCAGAACCCCAAATCTACATTATAGAAGAAAATGACACTTGTGGAAGAGGAAACCTGACTAAGATGAGCCCTAAAATCCAGTTACAACCCCAACTATGATGGGCAAACCTCCCATACCATATGAGTTTTGCTGTGGCCTTTCTCAAGTCGTGATTTTTTATCTTCCTCATATAACAGAGTCAGGCAACTGTCTGAACATACACATTCTATGGTATAGGATTTTATTTCTCTACGTTCCTTTTACAAGAGTTTCTGAAAGTTTTGTACCTCGCCACCTTGACAGGTTTGAAGATGGATATATTAATTTCCTGACACACTGGCAGCAACTGCTATGATAAAAAGGTAATAGCAAGAAAAAAAATAATGGTTGCTTCCCCACATTAATTCATAATATCGTTTCACATTCTTTAGATCCCTTCCTCTCCCATGAAGTTGCCAGTGTAGGGCACTGGAGCAATAATGAAATTCTTCTCTAGTGAAGGAGGGAAAAAGAGGCCTTTCATTCTCCACAATGAAATATGAAAACTGAAATTTCTATCTAAGTTGTTCCCTGGAAAGCACTCCTCCTGTAAAAGGTCTGCACGGTGCCTGTCTAGAGAAATGCAACTGCTGCATTGTCAAATTATTCCCTCAAGAGGGGGCATTAACTTGTCCCCAACACTCACACCCCTCTGAAATCTACATTTCAGGGCTGGATTTCTTTGCACTCATCAAGATTGGAGATCAATGATTATGCACATCTATAGTGGAGCAACAATTCATTAATCTCGAATTTATTTCTTGCAACAGAACATTAAGTGCCTTAAAACATCCAGGGCACAGATTCCCTTATGGAACTAATGCAAAGTGAAAAGCTGTACAAGGAAGGTACCAGCACAAGACAGATACACACTAAACAAATATTATTACGGAAAAATGGCAATTAAGATTCTCTTAATTAGCCTGTCATTTTGCATTTATCATCATAATGTTTGTTTTACAATGCTTTATTAAATCTGGCTTTATGACAAACAGTCTGCTGGCAATGCATCCTGCTGTGCAACATATGGTGTTACACCTAATGAATATTAATGCTGTGAAGTGCAAATGGTCTTCTGGGACAAGGGCTGATGGCTGGGAAACTCCTGCAGATGGCATCATTATTCAAAGAGCTTCACCTCATGTGTTTCTCATCAGGTCTCCTCCACTGCTACCTAGGATGCTGCCTGTGGGCTTTCAAGGGAAGACTAATACAGTAAAAATCTTCACAGACCCATTCCCAGTTTTCAGGGGTTTTGGGGGTGCACGTAGTTTTTGTTTTAATTTTTTTTCCTTTTTCTTTTATTATTGTTTTGGGATTTTTTTTAACAAAAGCTGTAGCTTGGCTTCATATTACAAGTTCTTCTAGTCTTTGGTTAAAAAACAAAACAAAAAAGAAACCAACAAAAAACCTCCAGCCATCTTCCCAAGCTGAAGATGGTCCTCATTTGGGATTTCTTACTGTGCTGGACAGTGTCTGGTGTTGGTCTGCTCCTATTTCTGTTACGTGGTCCTTATAATAGAGACACATTCCCTCCCCTAGACAGAAACATAGGGAGAAGAGTGTTTTTCCCTTTTTCCCTGGTTCCTTATTTGTAGCTTTGGGGCCAGCAGTGTCGCAGCTCTCAGCTGGACACAAAGGGACCATGGTAAGCAGTTACAAAAAGTGTTAAGCCTTTTCTTTCCCTCTTCACTTTTGGAAGCCTTTAATTTCCCCCAGGGAGTTGACAGCAGGAGAGCACTTGGGCACATCCAGCTAACAGAGCTCAAGCCCCACAACACTTACCCAAAAATTAAACCTGTCTAATTGGGAGACTCTTGAAGAGGCCAGATGTGTTCGGGGTACATGACTCTATTGAAGACAAAAGATCCTTCACACCAATAACAGTCAGTTCTCCACCCATCCCTTGAGGTGGAAGAGGTCTACCTGTCAAGAAATTTGCTCCCTTTTCTCTGGAAAAAGGAAAATCACAACACCAGGAGAAGGAGTGCATTATGATTTCTACAGCCTATCTGTTTAGGGAGCTCCTGCAACTGGACAGATTCCTACTCTGAACAAGGTTATTATTATTTCACAGCTTCAGCAAAGTAGCTCATATCTGGCAACGATACGACCCAAGAAGTTATTTCCCAGTCCTTTCAGCACATTAAGTTTTACAAACTTGATTAATGAATACGATTTTTTTTTTAAAAAAAAAAGCTACTTGATTGCTTTAAAAATTACTTTCTATCATCATTTAAAAAAAAAAAAAAACAAGCAACAAAACAAACAAAATAACCCACAAAAAACCCCAACCCACATTCAAAAGCCCTGATTAACTTTGCTGTAATTACTTCCCTTTGCAGCCACAAAGAAACAGTGCTGTATCTCAATGAGCAACGAGATTATGGCTTTCCCTGCACAAAAAACAAGCACATTATGTTTGTTTGAGAAGTCTTCTGGACTCTTCTGGAAGCCTACAAATTAAGAATGACAAAACAGAGCCACCAGATTTTCATAACAAGTGACTCCCAGATTCTCCATCAAGTCTGACTATAGAAATGACAGCTGCGCTCGCCAGTAGTCACTTTGTTTATGGTACACCAATTATGCAGCATATTCTCCCAAACAGCTGGGCAAAACATGCTTATTTGAATGCCACAAATGCTTCAGCTCTTCACAGAACCACCCCAATATATTCTTTTGGCTTCCTTCTGCTGAGAGAAGTCACAGTTTGACTCAGAGTAAAGAAAAATAAATACAACGCTGGCTGCCAGAATGCTGAAGATAGGCTGTTGATTTTCCCCAGATTTATTTTGAGAATATTACATTTATTTTAGTCTTTCAATTGCCTGTTGCTGCAACAAATAGAAGACACAACTCTTTTATGTCCAAATATTCTGGGTAAGCACCACACAGACAGCACTAGCTGGAATGGAAGAGGCAAATCAGCAGCTCACTGTAGGCCATAAATATCTTTATGGCTTTTGCAACACTCCCCAACCCAAAAGGTTCAAGTATTACACAGAGATGGCCCAGAAGAGTAAGAGCACAGTGCTAAGCCAACCCCATGCCTTTACAGTAGAAAACCTCCTTTTAGAGGAAAGAAATGGATCTGCAGATTAACCCTCACAGGGTCAGGCATCAGCTTCTCAAATGAAATCAGACTAACCTACATTTTCATCAACTTTTCCAGGAACAGCAATCACTGCACCTGCTGCTCTCCAAGCCAGAACAGTTCGGTTTGAAATGAACCAAGTCTCATACATACACCTTTGCGTGTTTGAGGATATCCCCTGGACAGACAAAGCTTGGTTTCTCCTCTCAGAAAGAGCTCTGGCCACATCACCTCCCAGCTCCATTCCCTCATTCCCAAAGAGAATCTCCAGTAAACATATGAAGAACAAATTAGACTGACAAATTAACAGAATAAACTGTGGCTGAAGAGCCAGTAAAGGTTCATTTAAGCCCTGAGGATCAGAAGGGTATGAACATTACAGAGAATGAATCAGTGCAGAGAATTCCCTGTCAGCATAGAGTTCCCCTCCAGTGCTTGAGAGAAATCACCTGGAAGCTGCCACAGTTCTGGTGTGAGGCAAGAGCAAGGGGAATAAATGACAATAGCAGTGTATTAAAAAGCTATTGCATTTATCAACAAAAAACCTGTGGAGTTTTGGCAGTCTTTGGACACAAGGTCAGAAGCTGTCCTGCCAATGTCCTCCTCCATCCTTCTGCTTGGCCGGTGCTTTTCCCCACCGCACGTAGAGATCAAAGTAGAGGTTGGATTTGCACTCTCTGTACTTGTTTTCCTGTTTGTTAAAGGACCATCAATAATTAAGGCAGACCTCTGGGAATAAGGATTGTTATTCAGCTTGTGACATTTGTTGTAACTGGATCCAAAAAGTGTAAAACATCGCGGGTGTTTCTGTGCAAGTGGATAAACAGTAGCTGCTGCTTTATGGATATTTTGGCTTAGGACTGAAGCAGTTTCTAAAAAGGCAAATTCTTCATTTTTCATATGGGATCTAGGGAATACATCACACCAGATTAGACTGAATTTTAAGGCAGAGACATAACAGGCCAGACTTACAGTCTTGATATAATAGATCTTACACTTTTACATTGCTCAACACAAACAGTGCTAAATCTCTTAGAAGTTATTTCTTCCCTTGTCTTCCTTTTAAAATAAAAGGAAAAAGGGTTTTGAGACACAGAGGATGACAGAAAGCTTATATTTTAGCCTGATAAAGTTATTTGCCAATTTTAAGGAGCAGCCTGCTGTCAAGGAGCAGGATCTCTCAAGTTATTTGTAGTTTGACATCAGAATTGTCTCTTGCCCAGAATGTTTCTCCTCAAGGCACCCACCCTCACTCCCCTGTCCTGGCAGCCCCTACCCAGCTTGGTGTCCGAGCCTGGGGTTGGGACAGTGGGGAGGAAGGGGGTGAGGAAAACCAGCAAAGTCTCTGGCCCTTCTCCTTGCACACTGCCTCAGGGCAGGCCGGTCCAGGGCTGACAAAACACCCTGGGTGGAAGGAACAGCCTTGACCTCCTGGGGAAGAGAATGCCCAGGAAAGGCACTCTTTTGGCACTGCTGAATCCAAACTACAGCAGCTGCTGAGACACCCAGAAGGTCTCTCTCTGTCTGGCTCAAGGCTGTAATTTTTTAGCCTGAGGCTGCTCTCTTCTTTTGCCTTTTTACCCAAGAGGAACAATTAGCAGTTTCCCCCAACAGAGCTATTTGAATACCACTTTAAGATTGTTATCCTTGCTTGGTGGCTTAGCATATACTTTTTTAACCTTTATTTAGTTTTCAAACTAACAGTGTTTGTATCCTGATCAGTTTAAACCAGACAATTTCCATTGCAGTTTGTGCTCTTGTTATCCAAATCTGAACTAATTTATTTCAGCAGTCAGATCACTGACCCTGAAAACTTTGTCCAAATGACTGATAAAGGAGCTTCATTCTTTAAAATGAGTCTCATTCCTGATAAAGATACTACAAAGTAAACTCAGTTCAGTGTAGGTCTGAAAATTTTGCTGCTCCTCCAGTTCCAGACAGCTTTGCAGATACTGAGGTCAGTTTGTGAAACTCTGCACCAGATCCCCCTCCAACTGCTTCATACATTTCTAGGAAGTTCAAACAAGCAGCTACAGAGAAGGTAAAACCCATAATGGTTTCCAAGGATGAAGCCTGCAGCTGCAGGTCTCACTGTGAGAGCAGAGTCAACTTTGCTTGGGCTGCTGATACAGCTTCAAAGATAAACATAGGCACTAAAATAACCAATCTCTCCCTTATCTATTGCATGTCAAAGCTGTTTTCTCTCTTGCACAGTACACAGAGGGAAAACTTCTTGGCTGTTTGGTGTCTTATGCAGCTGCTTGTCCTCTCTGAGGGGACATAATTCAATACTGAGAACTATTCATACCTAGGCATGCATGGGAACAATAACATTCCTACAGACTTTGGGGCAAAACCAGAAAAAAAGTAATTTTTTAAAAATGGCTGAGCTATGCCAGCTCAGCTGAGAGTTTTCATTACACTTCCAAGTATGTTCTCTAAGCAACAGAATAATTCTTTTAGTTGACACTCACCCCCAGCTGCTGGGGCTAGGGGTAGATTTTACCCTAACCCCATTCTTGCTACCAGGTTCCTTATTTTTCCAAGCAAGTATGAATCCCAGAGTGTCCAGGTTATAACCTGTACCCAGAGCACATTTTCCCTGTCACTGCACCAATAAGCAGGTCAATTCAGCTGCCTGAAATGAGCAGTTTCTCCAGAAGATGTAAGCATCTCATCAAGTGTTCTATCCATAAGCAAACCAGCAAAGGTTAAAACAGCATTAACATTGATGTCCTGCTTATGAAATGTTTCTCACACACAGGAGGCAAGTGGTTCACAATACTGTGCTAATTCAATAATGAGAATAGCCAGGAAGTTTGTGTTTTTAAATTAATTGGTGCTGTATCCATCTTAAATGTCAAGTACCAAGTTCCTAGGAGCTATGAACCATCCATGAAAACAGCAGAAATGGCAGGTATAATGCATCATATCTTATATACTAATAAAAATACTGAC
This sequence comes from Oriolus oriolus, assembly GCA_013400235.1. NCBI lineage: Eukaryota > Metazoa > Chordata > Aves > Passeriformes > Corvidae > Oriolus > Oriolus oriolus. The sequence continues at coordinate 322,122 of VXBT01008397.1, read as the reverse complement.
TGCTAGGCTTTATAAGGTCATGGCTTACTGCTGTCTCTCAACAATAAAAAGCTTAATGCAACACTGGGCTCTGCATGATCTTCATAGCCAGAATTAATGAGGAGGAATCACAATTAATGGTTTTCTACAAACTAATGGATCACAAGTGACAGGAGCTTATTCACAATTTATGAAGACCTGATTTTTTCTTTTTTTTTTCTTGGTGGGTAGATGGCTGGAAAATTGCAAAGAGATAATGAAAAGCAACTATTACACAGAATATGGTAATGCAGGTTCATAATCAGAAGCCTCAGACGTGCCCATGGCTGGGAACTGGTGAGCTGCAAGCCTGCAGCTCCTACAGGGATGAGATTTAAGACACACTGACAGAAAAGTACCTGGGGCAGCATCTGCAAGTAAATCACTACTGTATAAAGTGACCTACAGAGGGCATCTTTCTGTATGATTTGTGGTTTGAAACATGAATCAGAAAAGACAGAAGAGAAAGGTACATGATGAGGGAGAGCTGAGCAAGAAGGCAGAGTTTCCTCTGGCTCACTTACCAGTCACAATATCACAAGGTCCTCCAACCCTCAGGACCCAGGTTTCAAAATAAATCACATTCTGAATACCCACAAATCAAATTTAACATATGCTTCTAAAAGTTCATAGTTATGTGGCTCAAACTATGAGAGTTTCAGGTCCCCAGCATTTTCTAGGTTTGTCTTAAATCCTATAAAGTCTTGTGTTTATACCTTTGGGCACATACAGAGTTATCAGAGTCTTGATAAAGGTGGGTCCCCTTCCTACTTCTTTATTTAAAATAAAAGACAAAACAAAAACATGACCAAAAACCCAGCAAAAAGTACCAAACAGAAACCCATGATATAGATATTAGATTTCTTTTTTTTTTTCATTTGAAAGTGAAACAGTTGAATCAATGGAGTAGACCAAAAATGTTGGGTCCTACATCAGCTCTTCATCTCTTCTCCCCAGCCTTCCAACAGTACTGTCCCCTCTTTAGACCACAGGGTCATTTTAGACCCCTCCTAACTGCAGGTAGCTCTGCAAGTCTCCAGGAGACATCACAGCCACACCAGAGCTCACACCAGGAGCATCAGTGGTGCAGTGCCCAAGCTTCCCTGTGGCTCAAACCGTGAGCTTCTTCAGCTCCTTAAGATCTTCTGTGGGCCACAAAAGGAAAGCAAGGTGACCTCCTTTATCTTGTAAGGGGAAAATGCCAGTGGAAGTATTCTGCCTGGTATCTGGAGTCAACGTGGCATTTGGGCCAGAACTGCAGAGGGTTTGAACAGAGGTGCTCAATAAAACACGCTTTGCTTTCTTGCAGCTCGAGAGCAAGCCCGTCTGTAGCATGGGACAGTGACAGAAAAAGAAAATTATTATTTTTAGCAGCAGAAAAACACAAAATTGAATGAGTTTGGGAGGGCTTTGCTTGTATAAATGTTGTCAAAATGACCATCATTGGTTCAAGGCTCCCACACCCTTTTCTCCTCCCCATCTCACCCTAGAAACCCTTTTAGCACCTAATGATGCCTTAGGCTTTAACTGTTATGTTTTTCAAATTCTGTATTCCTAGTGTGTAACTCTGAAGTTTCTTGCAGCCTGTCAGCTGCTGCTCTGTCATGCTGAGACAGATGTAACAAAGCCTCTCCAGGCCTGCTCTGCAAGGACACCCAGCCCGTCCTAGGCCCAAAATGTTTAAAGCAAAAATCTTAGTGGGGGGGTAAGCTTGGGGAAATTACATCATTAACTGAAGCTTTAATTGGAGAATTAACCCTGATATGCAAATGGACCAAACTTATAAAAATGTGAAGAACTCATAACTCAGGGTCCATCTTGGCTGTCACCTTTGGCATGCCCAAGGTGTACCTCTGAAGGCCCTTCAAATAAATCCCTGCCTTTATTCCCTTACTCCTGTCTAGTCTCTGTTTTTTTTAGGTGGCCACATCAGGCACCACTAAAGCCTAATGTGTTTTCCATTTTAACATTTTGGTTAAGCAAACCCAGTGATTGTTTCCCATCGCAGCCAGTTACCAGGGAGACACAAACGAAGGCAGAGTGATGAAACTTGGCACAATAATTCCAGCTGTGACATCGATTGTGCACTCTTAGATTAATTATTGAACTGGGGTGATTGCTTACAAGGTGAGCTCCTGTTTTCCTTCTGCAGCAATAGATGCAGATCAGAGCAGGCAGCTGGTGACATCAAAAGGCCTGGGCAGCACATCTGATTTTCCCCTTGCATCTGCATAACTCCACTGATTCAGATTTATATTGGGGTGGAACAGAGAATAATCAAAGCCAGTGTGCGCTATCTGAGCTAGGGCAAAAAATGTCAGCAACCTTAATCTTTATAAGGAATCAATCAAGCAGGGCTTTAATGCAGCCTGGATGCTACACCCAAAGCTGCTGGTGCACAATGATGGATGCATGGCAGGTAACAGAGCTTGAAAGCAGGGAGGAGATAATTGAAATACACGTGTAAACTATCAGGCTATCACTCCCTGCGGGGCAGGCAGGGGAGCAGCAGCAGCAGGATGGCTTCCAGGTGGAGCTTCTGGAACCCGAACTGTCTCCAGCCCAAGAGGGGGCACACAGCAAGGGATCAGCAGAGAACAATTCCCTTCAATTATTTGATTAAAAAAACCCCAAAGCTACAGATGCACACAGCACAACTACAAGTGAGAGATATGACACAGCAGAAGGGCAGGTTCTGGTTAGGAATCTGTAGTTAACAGAATTCCTTCCCTTAAGTGGACTGATAGAGGCAGGGAGAAGGAGGAGGATGGAAAGGACTTGCAGGAACAGCATCAGCCATACCCTGACCTGGGCTAACTACACATTGCAACCTTTCAGCAACAAAAGCAACTCCAAGGTTGATGTAGTCCAAAAAACAGCACTGCACATATTCCCCTCTGCAGAACGAGGCACAGCTGAGCCAGACAGGTTGCATGCTGCCAACCCCGGTCTGCTGGACAGAGCCTTGAGAGTGACAGTGCACAGAAACAAAACCACCAGCAACTTTGATGCAGGGGTCTAACTGCTTCTCACTACTTATAAGAGTGGAAAAACACCTTTAAAATCCTATGTGCATCGTCTGTTCTAATATATCTGAGGATTCAGCCCTAATACTCTGTTTTTACCCACACAGTTATTTTAGTCTTCGATATGTGAGGACAGGAACTTCAGAAGTCACCCCATGCAAAGCTAAGGACACAAGCAGAAGAGTGATCCATTTTCAGGGAACTACTTGACATGAATTTAGCTACTGGTCTAACTATTAGAAGTGAAAGAAAATGGGAGTGCATCCTTCTACACAGACATAAGTGTCAGAGCTGTCCTTAGAAGTGAAAGAATAATTATTGCAAGAAATAAACCTGAAACATTTCATGTAAACACACAGATGCACAAACGGTGCAAACACTGGTGAAGCCGTGTGCTCGTTGCAATGCTGCAGAGAGTAATAGAGCAGAAGTAATTAATCTTGGTTAGAAATGCACAAAAAGCCTGCACATTTACCCGCCAGCCACAGCACATGGTCTGCTTGCAGTGGTGATTTCCTCCCCCGTGCTCCTGGTCACAAAGGATGTTGTCCCTCCTTCCCCCCCATCCTATGTCCCCCTAAAATGCAGATAGGTGGTTGAACTCTTCCAAACAATTTTTGAAGGCAAGATTGTTTCTACTTTACCCTCTGAATGGGAAATAGAGCTGAGTGACACCACAAGCGATGACATCAGCTTTAATAGCACCTCAAAGCTTAGATTATGTATGAAACATTTCTTCAACAATTCCCCAAGCCCCTGGTATTTTTCCTGGCCTCCAACTGCAATGTGTTAGCCAAGGAAAGATACACTTCACATGAGTTCTGGAGATCTTTGCTCTGGTGATAGCTTGGAGCTGTATTCAGCACAAAGCCCCAACACAATGACCTGAGCTGCTCCTGTCTCCCCACACACAGCTTTGATGCTGATCCCCAAAACCCCATTTCCATCCTTCACCTCCACTTTCTCCCACCACCCTGGGTCTTCTGGAACATTTAACCTGAAGATGTTCTGTATTTGGAGCATCAAAGTATTTTCTCCAAGACCTGTGCTATTTGATGTGCATGTGGTTCTCATTAGTAAGGAACAGTTTGGGCTTTATGAAGAGATTAACTTTGCTGAACTCGTTCATTGGGTGAAAAACAGCTTTCAGATGCAGAACTTCTGTGATCCTTCCTTACCCAGGATGATTTTAGGATATGAAATAAACCAGTTGCAAAATCAGTCTTGCTCCTTGCAGACCCTGGGAGTGAGCAGCAATAAAGGGCATATTCATCAAAGGTTAGTGCTCAGAGTGAAGGAGTCCATATGGCTTTAGACTGGAGCTGGAGGTGGGGGGGAAGAGGCAAAGGAGGGGGACGAAGGGGGAAAATTTCAGTGAGGCCAAAAACTATGAGAGAAAATGTATATTTGAACAAGAGTATTGCATAAGGAGGCCTGAATGATACTTCCAGAGATAAGTCCAACAGACAGCAACTTTTCAAGTGCTAAAAAGAGAGAGAGAAGGACTGTCAGCACACCTGGTACTGCATTTACCATGCTCACTAGAGTGGCTGAAGAAGTCAGATGAGCGTGCAAATTAAACAATAAAAAACCCTGAAGTTGAAATTGGGAAGATTTAATTTCAAAGTCTTTTAGTCTCATTATTTACATATTTCACACAGCTATTTTTCAAGAGCTACTAGATTGCATTGTTGCAAAACCCTGAACAATACACCATAAGTGAATTTATTCCAAGCAGAAAGAGATTTACTGCCCTGGAAAGTTTCCCCAGATATTCCAAAATCATGTAACCCATACCTTGAATAAGTGTTGTGAGCCTCCCACTACCAAATAGGGAATTTTAAAATTCTAGATATTAGAGCTGGATGCTTGAAGTCAGCATGAAAAAAAATTACTTAACTGCATAAAAATGAAGAGCACTGGCAAAATTAAAGAAATGTGTGTTGATTCAACTTAAATATAAAAAAATAACTGATTAAGCAGCCGACCCAAGGTATTGTGCAGCATTCCCACAGTTTAGCTGGCATTCACACCAGACTTGCCTCTGCCCCATCTATCAGAGAGAGAAGAAAAATTGCTTAAAGCCTCAGCATCATCAAGAGATTTATAAGTGGCAAGGTTTAGTTACAGCAGATTGAATTCGTGCCTGCGTCTTATCAAACTGGGGCCAAATTATGGCACAGATCTCAGGTTTTAGGCAAGGCACAGGGAACAGACAAGCTATTCATTTGCACCCAGGGCACAAAAGGGAAGGGCCAGATGTGGGAGGGCAGATGAAGTATCATTTAACCAGAGATGTTAAATCCAGGTCTTAAAGTGTGCCAAGGGGAAAGAAACCCAACCAACAAGTGAACAAACCCATCTGTTATTGTTGGTTAGGTCGATTGCAGCCCCACCTCAGCACTGCAGGAATCACAGCGTGCTGCACAACTTCTCACCAGAACTGCATCCCTGCACTGCCCCAAGAGCAGGGGGAAGGATTTCTGCCACTGAAAGATATGAGATAGCTGAACATATCTTCTCCTTTGCCAGCACTTGCTGTACAACTGAGGCAGAGTTTCACTTGGCAGAACTCCTATTCAGAAATCTTGCAACACACCATCAGACTTCCCTCAGCTTCTTTACACTTCCTCATGCTGGAGCAGAATGGAAGTTGTTCTGAAGACCGAGAAAAATGTCAGTTTAAAATATTCCTGTGTGAATTTGGCACCGGTTTTCTTGCTTAGTGTCTTCTCGGTAAATTAATTAGCTCTTCTACAGACACATTTTCTATTTATAACACTTTCCTCTGTGACATTGGTGCAGACTTCTTCCTGCTGAAATATTAGATGCCATCTGTGGGCTCCCTGTTGTTTCACCCACAAGCCAAACAAACAAACCACAACTGAAAGCACTGCTATCAGTGCATTCAGAAACAAGGCTGATGGTATATTTTAAATTTGGCAATATAGAATGGACAACATGCACACATAGAAAACAAAACCAAAAAGTTTTATACAAATAGCTTCCCAGTCCTTCTGTGAAAAGAGGATGCTGACCCAAATTGCTCCCAACACTGAGGGTCTTTTTGTCACTCCCTCCCTTTCTCTTATAACAAAATGCAGGTGTTCTACACTACTTTCGGAAAGAAACCTTAAAGGACTGTGAAATGATGATTCTAACATGCACAAGGAAGTAAAAAATTGTGGGAAGCCACACAACAAGGTTATAGCCAAGCCAGGAAACTTCACATACCCAAGACCTAACTCCACTGATTTCTTCACTGGTCTGCTCTGTCTCTTTATAAGGTCTTCAACCGATTAATAACATGCAGAACAAATATACACCCTGCAAAAAAAAAAAAAAAAAAAAAGAAAGAAAATACTTTAAATCTTTGCTTTAATCCCTAGAGGTGGAGCTGCCCTCTCATAATAAATTTCTTGTAATTCCCTACAGATAAAAAACATCTAAATTTACACACACCCCAAAAAAAGGCACTTCATTTGGGAATGCGTAGCTGGAAATTCCTTCTCCTCCTCCCTTGAGAATCTAATTTAGAAAAATGTTGAATAAGAGTTTTGTTCCCACTTAAAAAAAAAAAAGAAAAAAAATCAATCAACTGTTGCAAGGTATACAGCTCACGAGGGGATACAGGGGAAAGGGTGAGGAAAAAAAGGCCAAGAAGCCTTTGGGGACAGGAAGAAGTGGTGTGAAAGGAGTGCCCCTGAGGAACAAATATTGCTGTGCAGGGATTTGCAGGCTCAGAGAGGGGAGAACCCTGTGTGATGCATGCACGAGATTGTTGCTCAAGCAACTGCAGAGATAAGCACTGTGCACTGAAAAAAGCATGAAGAACCCACAGAGCAAACACTGTTGTCAATCTAACAATATTTTTTCTTTCTTTCTCCAGATGCAATATGATAGAAAACGAAAAATTATTGCCTTCACAGATTCTTATCAACATTTACGGTGTCCTTATATATCAGGCATTAGTATTTCGCACATTCGAGGTGACTGAAAGTGTCCCTCCCCACAGAGATGCTCCCTTTGGTGCACAGCAGAGATTTTTGGAGACATCCCTTATCATATACCAATTATTTAGCAAATATTTCCCTATGTCAGCTTTTCCTAAATCTTCCTACAGGACCCAAAGGCCTGTTCCAATTGGTGCTGCATTTAACCAAAACTAAAACCCAGCACTCAGAGTCCTAATGGTCTGAACTCTATTCCAGGAACACTGAGCAATTTGCTTCTTCACATTCTTATCACCATTTCTGATTCAGCTCCAGACAGAAAAAGATAGAGGGAAAAACATAAAGATATATAGACATAGACACACACCTTGCCCTAACATCCTCACCCACCTTGGTAAACACTTGATGTGTTTTATACCTCCCAGTGACTCGCAACACCAATTTGCAGTTATAATCAGCTTTTCATCTTGGCTATCACATCACAAAGATCACTAGCCAACCAACGGTTGCATCTTTTCCTCTCCTTATAAAACTGGGGAGATGTTAAGCTTAGTTATAGTGGGGAATAATTCCTCAACCCTGCTTTCAGAGATTACTGCCTCCACACCAGCTAGAAGCCAAGAAATCAAACTTCTTCATCTGCAGCTTTCAGGTTCTTCACTAACATTTTAAACAGAGATTTGGACAAAAATTAAGGCAATCGGTAGCTCTGAAAAAACCTTCAGCCACTTAAATCTTCAGAATGACTTATTAAATGATTATTGAGACTAATCAATCACATTCCAGAGATATTATCTAAAAAAAAAAAAGGCAATTTCTGAAAGGCTTTAAGACTTTAGCACTCTTTATGTCTCTAACAACTGCTTAGATTCCACAGCTTTGCCTGGATTTAAACACTTCCTAATACATTTAAGTTCATCAAACTTCTGCAAGGTCAGCATAAGATGTTCTGGGGCAAATGCCTTCTAAACCTTGCACATCCAAGCTCCAATAGCAGAAGAAATGGAAAGTGGGATGCAGCAGATGATTTGTTTGCCATTAATGTTACAGATCATCTCCACTTATGCAAGTTTTAGCAGAGAGTAATGCAATGATTAAACATGACCCTGGTTAAAAGCAGATTCCAGAGGGCAGGAAAGGAGGGAGAAGGAAATGTGACACAAATCAAAAAACTGGTGTTTGACTGAAGAAAATAAAAGAGTCAAAAGCAGAGGCATAAAAACCCCAAAAGGTACACAAGAGGAAACTGAAAAACTACAAATGAAACACACGCAAACAAAAAGTCAATTCACTTGATACAAAGAAATGTTATGTACTGGGCTTTTTTGTGCCTTCTATTTACACAAATAAGAGATGCAGCAGGAACCAGGGGAATGTTAAATGCTCAATCCTTCCCAAGCCACACAGAGTAGAATGAAGTTTGCGTCGTGATTCTCCAAACAGAATGGACATACCAGAGCTGCTCACTGATGTTAAGCTTGTCTTATTGTTTTAAGGCCCCTTTCTAGGGGGAAGTTTCATCATGGGGACAGGCCCAGCAATTACAGGCAGGTCTCCTTCTCAGTGATGAAGTTCCAGCCGTGCCCAGACAACATCAAAAAGCAAGGAGCACCCAACACGTCTCCTACAAGGCCTTGGTTACAAAATTGGGAAAGCATCAAGCAGGAATAAGAGGGAAATGATGGATCTGAGCAGCTATTGTTTTGACATTTCTGCTAAAGGTTCTTCCAGAAACAGTTTATATCCAGGCAACTCGTCCTAGCAGTGCCCATAGCTTCCTAATCAAATTAGAAAGATTGAGTCATTAGGGTCAAGTGACCAGCCACAAAATGATTAAAGACAGTAATCAAGAAATCGAAACTAATTAGTACCTAAGCCTATTAAAATGGCTTCAAAATAAATTACTTCTACATGAATTTATGTCCAGAGGTTCAATTTTGAAAAGTAATAGAAGCTTCAGGTACAAGTTGCAGCATTCCTGAGAAGAGCAAAGCATTTCACTGGGACAGCAAAACACAGAAAAAAGGGCTTGGTTCCAAGTCAGCATTTTCAGGTGAATAAGCAAATTTTGAAGGGTCAGGTGTCACAGGGCTTGTAGTGTGAGCTCATCTGTGCAGTCTTGCACAGAATTTATGGTTAACTCATTTACAACACCATTTTTAAATACCCAGCTTCAGGAAATCTCACTCCTAAATGTAGAAGCAATAAAAGTAACTGTTTTCAGAAGTTCTGAGAAGCTAAGGGGAGGACACTAGGAAACAAGTAATTGCATCGATTTGTAGTTGTTGGAAAACCTCAAAGTCTGGGATTTTTCTGTATGTGGAGACCCAGAAGCTGAGACATCCTCCTGGTTACACAGAACTGGATAGGCCACCAGATTTCTGGCTTTTTTCTAATGGAAATACTGCAAATGCAACCCTTAATTTAAGACATTTTGGCATTTCTGTATTTATTCTCCCTTAAAACCAAGAAATGGAAATGAGCATAAAAATTAGGAGTTATAGAGAACAGAAAAATCTCACGTAACTATTTGATATGTCAAGTTCAATTCTGATTTCACTTAAGAAAATTTTGACCTGTTTTTATCAGGAACATGAATCCAAAGAGATTTATGCGCTCCCTATATGGCTTATCCTTGTGCACAGACAAAGTTCTTTCGGAGACAACACTTCCAGGAACTGTGAAATTAAGCACATTATTCTTTCCATAGCTGAGGTTTTCTTGCTAGCCCAGTGTCTTCTGCAAGCTGTCAGTACATTTTAGGAAACACATTTTCTTGCATCTCAGCTCTTACTTCAAAGCGCACTCACAGATTTTTCTCATGGCAACCAGTAACATAACATGCATAACCAACTAACCACATCATCAAAAGCAATAACACAGCAAGCAGTTTTTAAGTTCAGAACTAATGGTGTGATGATTAGAGTCAAAATAAAAGCAGAATTAAATTTTTTTTTCTTTTTATCTCTTGACCACAATTCTACTCCAGCCCTACACATTTTCAGATGGTTTTTTAGCTGCTGTATCACCCAGTTTCATAGAACAAGGAGCTTACTCTCCTAGTCATTAATGCAAACATAAATACCTGATACTCAAATCCAGCTGAGGATATATGGGATTCCGGAACTCCAGTAGTCTGTCATATATTGTGATTTCAACTGAATGAGATTATTTTTTTAAAAAACACTCTACTTCCCATGGAAGGTTCCATTTTATTTCATTTTTAAAGCATAATCTTGAAAATTCTGATGCAGAAAGATATGTCACAAAGAGACTCCTTGGCACCCAGCGGGAACAGGAATTGTAGACCTTATCCTCCATCACCACCCTGTCCTTTAGAAAGTCAAACAAGTCACATGCTTTACCTTTTCAGCGAATGAGAAATTATATTTCTTTGCAAACTTTTTTCTTACGCCAGCTCTTGCTACTTTTCGTATGTTCCCTCAATTCCTGCCTCAGCTCCCTCACTAGATCTCTATGCCATCTTTATCCCATCTTGCCCCTACAAAATCCCATGGATTCTTTCAGACCTATGGCTGCAGCAGTTCTCTCTTTATCTCTCTCTGATGGCCCTCCTCCAGTCATTGCCTTGTTCTAGGGCTCAGTACAAAAAGAACCATCTGGTACATGTTAAATGAGCTTAGATTGAAAATTACTCTTTTTTTTTGTGGCTAGAATAGGCCACAACTGGCTAAAAAGCAAAGGGAAGCTGGAAGCACCAGCTGCAGAGTTTATTCAAGCCCTGCAGAGGATTGCATCTGCCCCATGCCTGAGGTGAGCACAGCACAGAGCTCCAGGTTCTGTGGCCTGAGGCACGTGGGAGAAGCTTTGGTTGGGGTAAGGGTAGGAGCACATTGAGCTGAGGGGCAGGGAGACCCTAAACTCAGCTTTGCAGGTGCCAGTTGGGGTTAAATACTGAGATCACTTCGAATCTGCCTCGGTAAAATCCTTGCAAGCACACCACGAGCCACCCAGGCCAGCAGGCAGCTCTGCCTGCTGACACAGACAGGAGCGAACGCTAAAAATTACATGCACAGCACATTTTTCAGTGTTACACCAGATAAGCAGCACGTCTGGCAGTCATTCAGCTTGAGCCTGTTCTATTTCTAAGGGCGTGTGTTTCTTGAGGTTTGGCTACCAAATGTTGTGCTCTAATTATCATTGCTTCCTGGAGTTCTCCAGCCCCTGAGAGAGATCCTCACTGGATGTATTGTGCTCTTTGCTGGAGTAGCAGCTGCTGGTGTTCACCTGGACGCATTCATCAGGGTAGAGCTCCTTAACACTATTTCAATCATTTTTGCAGGAAAATCAGTGCTAAGTGACCCCAAATCTCTCCCCTGCTTCTTGCTCACATGAAGCTTTCAGCCATTCTGAAGGTTACTGCAAAGATGAGAGTCTATTGCTTGTTAGCAATAAAAATGTTAATTTGGCTCTGCTATAAAACAAACTCAACCCTAAATAAAAAAAAAATAAAATAAAAATCACATTAAAGTAGTTACAGCAAATTTCCTAGGTAATGAAGAAGGTATGGTCCTTCGTTTCCACCTCTATCATTAGTTACAGATGTTGAATTTTAAAATATTTTTCCATGATCATGGACTGTACGCCCTGGGAAAACAAATATCTGGGGGAGGGAGAGGAATTTGCTGAGGAACATTTCTCTAACAGTAGTTTTTTCATCCACTGATTTACAAGCCACTGATTTACAAGCTGTGAATGAATAGTAGCCTTCAACAACAGGAAGCCATGGCATTGAGAAACCCTATAGCGTCAGGTGGAGCCTGGAGACAAGGCTGTCTGCTAGCAGGGAAATTCACTGCAGGAGCCCCCTGTAATCAGAGCTGTTAGCCAGAAGGAAATGTCTTCAGTGCTCTTACATGGCTCTTAATCAGATACTGACAGAGTCCCTTTGATCAGTGCATTTACAGAACGAGGGGAGCTGCAGTTTGCAGTGTGTCTACACAGATTTCACAGCCAGTTCCCAAAGTGTGCAGCCAGAGGAATTACTCTGACTTCACCCTCCTCTCCCCTTTTCTTTGGCTGTCTCAGAAGATAGTCAGGGACTTAGGAAGGAGCAGCATGGAGCACCACAGATGCTTAACATCTTTGCTGGTCCCCTGCACGCAGGGGAGTCAGCCTTCCCTCATGTGCCTTGGGGCATTTTACAGCCTTGGGGATGGAGCAGCAGGAGAGAGAACACACTTGGTCAGCTGCTCCCGACTGGTCCGGACTCATGGGAAGTCAAGGCTGGAGAACCAGGCTAAATCAGCCTCCCATAAAATTATTGTCGTCTAAATAAGAGTGTAAGGAAAGCATTACTGAAGATTAAGGCCCTATATTCTGTCAAGCTCCCTCAGAATGGATTACATTAATCAACTACTAAGCATCAGGTGTGTAATAACTTACAGAAGGTATTGTATGGAAAGCATCAGCTTCACCCAGAAGTGTAAAATGCTGTGGCACTTGGTAAGAGGAGAAATGAGGCAGCTCTGGACATTCCCTGTCCGTGTCACTGCTGTATTCTGGGGCATTCTGTACATGAAAGCTGGCGCACCCCAGGACTCATTTTTTCAGTCGTAAGAGTAATTTGGGAAACCAAAAAGGCTCCCAAGCTTTTATAGCTCAAGGAAAGGGCCTCTGTTTCTAATAAGCCGAAGACCGCAAGAAGTTCCACACATTACACAAGTTAAGGAGTGAAAGAACAGGAGGCTACAGAGGGAGTGGGGGGAAAGATGGTTTTAGGTCCCATTCCACTGAAAAAATGCACTGTGAGCAGAGAGATCATCAAGCAAAACAGGAATATATTAATCAGGCAGTCATTCCTCATCCTCTTACATCACCTGGCTGTACCCTGGCGCAGCAGGGGTCCGGAGCAGTGGGTGATCATACACAGCATATGCAGTGACCTGTGCAGCACATGTGGTATAGACATCGCAGAAACAGGAGATAAAAGCTCACCTGCTGTTCTGTGGCTTTCTTAATAGAGTGCCTGTGCACCACCGGGTGAATTAAGAGCAGAGTAGCGGCTTTAACTCTGGATTTCCTCACCTCTGAGTTAGAACACCTTTCTTGTTTAATTTAAGTACTTATTAAGTCATTGAGGAAATGAAGGAAATGAAGAATGTGATGCTAAGATAGAGTAATTTAAATGGTGCAAAGGAGCCTTCTCAATTTTATTCAGTCATATTGCATAGTGAAAGATACTCCACAACATAAAACAGATCTAGGAACTCTATTCTATAGCAATAATAATAATATCAATAATTATATGCATTAAAACAAAAAACTAACATAAATGGCTCATAAAGGTGGAAGAATACTGGACTGTTGGTCATCAAAGAATCAAATGAGATCAAGCCCAACATTCAAATGCCCTAAAAGGCTTCACACCTTCAAGGATGAAGAGAAAAAAAATATTAGAACATTTGACAAATAAATGGTGGCTCATTCAGAGTTTGAGAGTGCACCTGTATGCTATGCATACGTATTTCATTAGGCGTACAACTGGTCTGGATATTGGCAGCACATAAAAAAGCTCACAGCATTTCATGGCAGAAATCTCACCTTGGGCTTACTGCTCACTCCTTTCTCCTCTGTGTGTAGGAGACAAGATAAAGTGTTTCAACACAGATTCATCCCACATCACTTTTGGTGCCCCAGCAAAGAAAATAGTTTATCAAAAACCAACAGCAGTTCCATGTCATGATCTGGATTATATGTGAAATTTGAGATTTCATTGGTTCTTATTTTTGGTATTTTCCTGGGCTTCCCCGCCACTGCCTGCTATACAAGGCATATCACATAATCTTGGCTTTCTTTTAAATAAATTTTATATTTGCTCTCATGCACAGAGTGAACTTATCATGGACCCACACGCTGTTGCTTGTAGCAAGAATGACCTTCTAAGTAATTGTTTCCTTTTAAACCTAATTCTGCCATCCACCCACTCTAAAATTTAATACAGAAATCCTCAGAACCAGCTTTCTACTGTTTCATGCCTGGCCATTTCAAGGAAAATTGAGATGAATGCAACACAAAGCAGAATGAAACTCTTTCCTCCCTATGGCCATTACATGGTACCTTTTATTTCAGCAAAACTCATTGCATCATGGAGGGAACCAACCCAAAGAGTGGAGATGGAAGTGTTTATTAAATTCTTTAAGAAGCTGGATTCCTTCTTGTTAACCAAAGGCAGCTGATGGAAATGGAACAGAAAGAGGATAATGAGCCCCAATACGGCTTCAGTGAGCTTGGTTAGTCTAGAGCATTGTGCCTGTCCTGAGCAGACAGCAAAACACCCAAGTAGAAACCCTCCCTCACTGTTGTTTGATGGATGTTAAATATTAGGATGTTGTTGTCCTTGTGGATGTTTAGAGATATACATTTCTAAAGCAAAACATAAACAAACAAGTGAAACCACTGTGCAAGCCTCAAAACAAGAGCAACCTTGTGTGCTAGTCCACAGATTGAAAGCAGATGTAGGGCTTGGTAATTAGGCCTGATCCGAGCTGCATGAAGTGCATAAAAGCAGTTGTTTTGGAAACGAAGGGAAGGACCAAGGTAATGTAAACACAATTTGTCTTTTTGCTGCACATGGCAACAGATTAAAGAAAACGCAAGAGAATTAATCATGGGGCAAAAAAAAAGAAAAAAAATCTTCAGGGAGGTCACTTGCATACTCTCATCCTTCAAAACTGAAATGTTTAAATGCTGCTCTTTCAGGGCTTGTATTTGCATTATGCTGATGTGCAACCTGATCAAAAAGCTCATTTATTTTAGAAAGTTCTATATTTATCGAACACATGTCTCTAAAAATGCACAGTTAAAGTGGTTGTGAACTCATCAGGAAGAGATTGCTGATAGCTGACTGGTTTGGTCACACAGACTCCTCCTTCAGTCAATGGAACTCCTGCTTCCCAGCATTTGGATCAAGACCTTGTGCTTGGGAAAGACTGAATGCTGGCATCACATTTTCCAGATGAGTGACACCAAAATGGTGCCTGCAGGAAGTCACTGCAGATTAATCATACGATTTCATGAACTTTTCTGTCAGTTTTGACTTTTCAGAGAATTGAAACACTTCCCACGCTGTTCCCAGAGAACTGAAGTGTGATTGCACATCAACAGGACACAAAATTCATAGGTTGCTCCAATATCCTTTCAAGGTGGATTGGAGCCTCTGGATGTTTGATTTAATTATTCAGGCTCTTCCAGCATCCCCACCTGAAAGTGATGTGGGGACAGGACAACGTGAGATCTCTTTGTTTATCTCACTAAATGCTGTCAGTCACACACGGGATACAAACACATTTTATTAAACTTAATGAAAATGTTACACTAAACTCTGAAGTTGTGTAGGCTAAAATCCATTTCTTATGGTATTATCACACAGATGAAAAAAAATCCAATTTTTTTTTTTTACTTTGAGAAAGAAGATCTGCTATTTAATAACTGCCTGGAGCTATACTAAGGGCACCAATGTTATAAACATTCACTATTCTTTATCTCTGCTTTGTGCTGTTCATCACATAACTCAAAATATTGCCATTTGTATTTTAGTTCAGTTTTCCCAAAAGCCAAAGCATCAAAAAAGACCTGCACTCCTCTAGGATTAAGCACATGCATTCCCACCATACTTGCTTTTGTAACAGCTGGATTATCCCCTCTCTGTGTTTCTTTTTCCCCACCCCAGTATATAAAAAAGCAGTTTTAAGTTTCAGTGTGCCTGTTTTAAAGGCATTGCCCTAATAGGCCTTGCAAGAAGATTTAAAAATGGAATACAAGTATTTGAAGTAACTGCAAGGGCACAAGTTTTTAGTAGGAAATTTAATTAAGGCTCCTTATTCATGTTCTCAGAGTACATATATATATATATATATATTTATATGGAAGTTTACTAATAATTATTTTTACTGATGTGGTTTAGGGCTGGGTTTTCCAGGTTTTTTGGGGGGTTTATTGGGTTTTGGGTTTTTTTTTCCTGAATATTGTAGGGTTTAACACTATCAAGCTGAAAGGAAGTAAAAGCACTCAAATCACTACAGAGCAGCCAAAATATTTTTTTCCCCTTTGGTTTCTCCATCAAAGATGTGTTAACATCAGATTCTTGCCCTGCACAGATATCTACATTTTTCATGTCTCAGAAATTCACTTTTCCTTTTCTCTTCATATGGAATGTATCACAACAGCACCAGTGCCATTCCATTAGAATTTCAAAGCAGGATAGTGAGCTAAATATCTCCTTTTTTCAGATAATTAGAGGCTTGAATACGCTTTAAAACCTTACTGACTGGTGTAGCTTTAGCCTGAATGATCCAGTAGAACACAGGTCAACAAAAAATCTCACAGAAGGAAGAAGCACCAAGAAAGATTTTTCAGGGGGTTTCCTTGGGGGGAAGGGGATATGAACAAGCAGAACATGGCTTAGAGAGGCTCCTTCCACAGTCATCAACCCTCAACTAACTCTGTTTTCTGAACTATTTATATTGATTTACAGAAAGCCTATGCATAGCACTACTCAAAAAGGAGAGAATTTCGCATTTAGGGGGTTTTTTTGGTGAGTTTAGGGCAGTTTTTAATGGCTTTTCCTGTTCTATCACAAAGTCTGAGGCAGTAAAAGGAGGGAAGTCTAACCCACCACAGAACTAAGGGCTTTGTGTTCCCCACAGTGAGAGAGACTTCTGCAGCCTCAGGGGCAGTGGAGCCAAAAGCACAACAGCTCGAGCTGATACAAAAAACATTCAGGAAATCAAACTCTGAGGTTGGGGAAAACGAAAGAAAAAAAAAAAAAGGGAAGATGTTTGTTTTGAACACAGTGACATTAAATTCCAATTTAAAGGCAATTCAGGAATCTCTGCAACCATTTCAAATTTGTCAGCCCAGTGGTTTATGAAAACAACATGAATTCTCTGTCAAAGCAGGGGTCCTGACTGCTCCCCCTCCCTCAAACACACACACACTTTGGTCCATGCAATGCCTGTTTTAAAGGAGTTTCAGTGCCTTGTGTCACCTTTGAGAGGCTCTGCTCTTAGGTTAGAACTCCTGGGGCTGTGGTGGGAAGATTCCTTTCATGGCAAGCAGGGCCAAGCAGCTTTTACTGTCCCAAGTTTTGTTTTACAAACTTGTTTCCACATCATTGACATTTCACTTTCTCAATTGAAAAAACCAAAAAAAAAAAAAAACCCCAACACAAACAACCAACCAAAAAAACCCCAAACCCACATAAAACTAAAGTAGCCTTCAAATAAAAACTTTCATTTTTACTATTTTGCAATGCACAAGGTCTTCTTAACTGAGAACAGTGTAGTTATAAGGTTATGCTGAACCAGTTTCTCAATTACATTAAGCTTTCTTCCACATTCAAATACAAATTGGCACTTTTACAATTCGTATTTCTAGCTCTCTGTCTGAAGGAGTGGCTCCAGGCTGGGCAGCCAGCACCACCAGAAAGCCAAGATTAACTGCAGAGGATGCCACAATCCTGCAGAAACCTTCTCTACAGGCCGGGAGCTCTGCAGCTAACGAGAGGATACCAACTCAGCTCAAATGAATCAAAGGAGTTTCAAACTGTGTCTTCCAGCAGTTCAGCTACCAGGGGTCTGCTGTCAGTGAATACAGCTCCAGCATCTAGATAGGCCTGCTTTCTAATTCATCGTTAATTAATAGCTTGATACATTAATTTTTGTCTCTGGTCAATTCCCATATGTTGAATTGTGAAGTTACCCTGAAGCTCCCCTTTCCCTGTCAGGATGGATGTTGTTCTCCTAATATTTTAGTAAGGATAAAAATCAGTGGCATAGGATGGCAACAGCCTCCTTCAGACACAGATTCCTGGCAGGGGGAGATCTAAACATTAAGCTTTAGCCATCTGTCTAAATTCCTAAAGACCTTTACTGTCCTCAGGTATTTTTCCTCACCTAGGATCAGTGCTCACTGCAATCGACCAATGGCCAGATTCAGAGATCAGCTGGATCATCTTTCAAGAGAGCAAAGCACACGAGAAAAAGCAAAGAGCTTTTCTTCACAGAACAAACCTGCAAGGTCTCTGAGTTGAATGTAGCAGCAGCTCTCAGGCACTCCCTTTCTGCTATTTAGATAAAGTAATTTACACCCACGCCCAGATGACTGCTTTAATAGGAGTTTTGGGGGGTTTCTTTAGATTTTTCTTGTTCTCACAGAATATACATCAGGAAAGAAAAGTAAAGTCTTGTATCAGGACACTGAGGTGAACAACTTTCTATCAAACCATGTGTGAGATTTTATCCTCTTTCTACTTTCACCCATTCCATCAGCAAAAGCACTGCCAGTATCCCTTACCTTGAAGGCTTATTTGCTCTTAATAGAAAAGTTATGCATCACTGCACAATCGTCTGAAGGCCAGATGGATTATTCTTCCCTCAGTTGAGTTTTATGTCTGCCAGTATTAAAATATTTTGGGACTCGATAATTTATGAAAATTGTTTACCTTGTGAGGTCTCCCCATCACTGGAAGTGTAAAACTCTGGGAGATCTCCTTGTCCAGGAATCTGAGCTCTTTGGCTCCCCAGGGTGTGCCTTTGAAGGCCTTTCAAATAAATATCCACCTTTATTCCCTTACTCCTGCCTAGTCTCTGTTTGCAGGTAGCCACTTCAGGCATCACATGTGTCTGCAAATTACTTTCTGTTCTTAAACACACAAATATCAAATATTTCCTCATTGTCTCCTCTCAACTGCCAGCATAATGAACTCTTCACAAACTTCATTGTGGCACATTACAATAGTCCATGCCATGAGACATTTCAAATGCAATAGTTCCTGCTCAATAAAGAATTATTCTGTTGGCTGTTGTGGTTGTTCAGTGGGAGCCACGAGAGGCTGAGGACATCTGGAAGAATAGGAAAAGGTAACCCAGCAGGATTTTCATCTTTTTTCCCCTCTCTAGCCCTCATTAAATACAGGCAACCAAGGTTTTGGGCAGACAATCTCCCACCCATAGACTCCATCAGCTATCACTGATGAATTAACTAAGATTTATTACATAACCTGAAAAATAGAAAAGGTAGGATAAACAGTGATATCAGCTGTAGATCTCTCTTTAATGAAGTTTTTTTTGTCCCTACCAGCACCCTAATTTTATTAATTCAGGTATTTAAAAGTATCACTGCACATGCAGAAGGAAGGAAATCCAAGTGGTTTCCTGATATTACAAGCAGCTGTAGCAGACACTTCAGGCTGCTTCCAGCATCCCATTTCCACCAGGGAACAGCTTCCTGGGTACTCCATGCACTACTACATCCCTGTTTCTACTCCAAAGAAAAAGAAAGAAAAAACTTAAACCCCCAAAACCAGACCTAAACCTGACAGCCTGGCATGTTCCCTTTCCCTGGGAACACTTCAAGGCGCACAGCAGAAATGGTTTCACATTTCTCTTTCATTCAGAGTCAATAAAAAGCTGAGCAGTCATGGATGAAGATGTGTTATTGAGACTCACAGAAATGTAGAACATTTTAAAATTGAAACTGCTGGCCTTTAAGTGGCTGCAGGTAATAGCTGAGCTGCAGCCATGCTGCTTTTAATTTAACAGCACTGAGTGACAAATGATAGCACGGCGTGGAGAGAAATGGCCTCCCTGCAGAGTCCTGCTCTTTACTACATTTTTAGTGTGCTTACTAATCAAATATGAAAATAAGCATACAGTAAGCAGCACTTTTTAGTTTATGAAGGGACTTGAACTAAAACCTCACAGACCTCTCAGGCAGTTGAGCTAGGAAGGTTTTCCATCTGGAAATTATCTCTTGCTGTAAATTTCTCTCTTTCACCTTTCTGTTTATCAGAAAAGCAAACATAAAAGCCTAAACAGGGGATTTTTGGAAGTCTTTAGCAAGCCTTAGTGCAGTCAAAGTCAAAAATGCTATGTAAATTATGGGTGTAAATTTCCTCACCTCTATCAAGGTATTCCTCTCTAACCCTGGTGCTCATTTGCAAGACTTGTCCTTGGCCTCCTATTTCTGACATTTTACTTACTCACAGTTTATCATCACAGTCTGGTGACAATAACTGTGTCCTCCTACCTCTGACCCAGCTCCGAGCTTAATCTCAAGACTTCCATTTTTTACCCTCTGCCATCTGATGATTTTTTTGCTTGGAATTAACCATTGAGATCACCCCATTGCCCTACAATTCAAATGCTATGTGAGTTCAATTTCTAAACACTAGTAGTATTTTATAACCATAACTATGAAACAAAACAGTCAACAAAGTTTATGCAAAGGATGGTTTGCAGGGGACAGCAACTTTTGTCTTGCTCCTCTCAGAAGAGGGCTTATTCAGGCATTGAAATGTAATTTAAATCAGCTTTGAGACTTCCTGCAAGGAAGCAAGTGCTTCTCCATAGCAGAACTAGGCTCTTTTCATCTGGTTTGTGAGGGACAGTGTTGTTGCTGTGCCAGAAAAGAGGTGCAGGGTCTCAGGTGCAGCAAACCCCTCTCACATGCTGCCAGAGCAGGACCCCAAAACATGTCTAGAGGGGATGCCACACCTGCCACATCACACCCAGAAGGAGGAGATAAAAATCCACAGAGCAGTGCCAATAGGCGGGCATGCAGGTGCCATGGGAGGACAGCAGGAGTCATTTTTATCATCCTCCACTGAGCATTGCCTTTGGCCACCCACAGGAACCCAATGCGTGATAAATTGTTCTGTCTCCGAGGATGACACGCAGCCCTTTGTCTCTGAGTATTTTTCTGTTAGGCAAAGGGTAAGACAAAGCCCTGATTTATGTGAGGCAACAGCCACTGCTTCACTCTCTGAGAGAGTTTTTGGTGTGTGTTTAGACTTGGTGTTCGTGTCCTGTGCGCAGGACAAGCACGAAGGTGGTGAAGTTCAAAGCAGCGTAAAGGACTCGCGCTCGTCTGTCACTCAGTGACAGCAGAGCTCGGGCACTTGGCTTCTGCAGAACTTTAAGCCTCTGTAACTTAATAAGTAGGTAGGCAGGCTGTTGGAAGGCCCTGTGAATCTAGTTTAAATATGTAACAACAACGGAGAAAAGCAAGGGACAAGGTTGGAAAAAATACGTCAGCTCAGCTGACAAATTCAAGGAGCTACTGCTATTTTCTACTTTGATTTATTCAGGGAAAATAAAGGGAGCATACAGATTTAAACAACTGGATTTGCCCAGTTCACACCAAAGGAAATGCTGGCTCTTCAGCAGCAAAGGCTCAGCAGTGTTTCCCAGAGTCATAGACACACAGAAGTGACACAGACATAGACCAGACCTGGCATGTTCTAGGACATATCTCTAGCAATATTTTAATTGCTGGAGCCAAGCCTCATCATGCTACCAATGCTATTGAATAAAAGCTTTCATCTGAAGTAACGTTTTTACATCCTAAAATTGGTCCTGATCGACTTTACCTTTAGGTAATCAACAGACACTCCTAAGGGATTTTGTTTCCACTGCCCAGCTTCCTTGCCCCCACTGAAATTCTGGTAATGGAAAATTGACAAGCAGAACCCAAATCATTCAAAGCCACTGCTCTGTTAATTAAGGCCCTCCTGCATTCAGATTTCTTCCAAAAGTCAGATTTTCCTTTAGGTCCTCCGGACCTCCCTTGTGTTACTCTTTCAGTCGCTTCAGGTCTGCTCAGTTCTCTACCAGAACTGCAGGGTATGTCTACACAGCAGGGCTTAAAAAGGCCTTAATCTTTCACACTAAAGCTCACAAAGTTTAATCAGATGAGAAACAGTCAAAACTCTGATCAGCAGAGCCTAATTAGTGTAGACATGGCCCTCTATCCCTCTCCAGTGTAATTGGCAGAAAAACATGCAAAAACAAGGGGAAGAAGGGATGGGCTGGAGACAGAGGTGATCATCTTAAACAACTGACTAATCATTCATAATCTGGATTCACATATTTAGTAAATACATCCTCTTCCTTTCCATGGGCATGTGTTGACACCGACAGTAATTACTCCCGGAAAGTTAACTCTCTGAGGCAATATTTCTACCCTGCTTAATTGCACAAGTACCAACTTGCGGTGCATCAGCACTGATGAGCACTGACATCCTCCTGTCAGCCAAGTAATTTGTTGGCAGAAAATGCCACAGACACTTTCTTCTCTACCTTTCAAAGCTTCTCATGCAAACGAGGCAGAGTAATTAGCACTGACCTTTGGCTAATGCTGGTTGCCAATCAGCAGTGCTTCCCCCACTCGGCAGCTGCGTTTGTACATCCCTATTTAGCAACCAGGAGTACGAAACAGGCGCAGCAGGCAGACGGCAGCGCTCACAATCTGCTCACCAGAGAGGCTGAGGATGTTGCCCCCCAGCACTGCTACAGACTGCAAGTGCCCAGGAGGAACAAAATTCTGTGACACTCCACACCTCATAGGATTAAAGGCAAATTTTAGCCCAAGAGCCAAAAAAACCCACACAAACAGAAAGCAAAACAAGCTGTTTTCATTCAGAAAGCTTTCAGTGATAAAAAATGCAGGAAACGGGAGTTGCAGAAGTGTGGGCAAACTGAAGTCTGGTCTGGGACCTGCTGCTCTGAGACAACCCTGTGGAAAAGGTGATTTGAAGCTTCAGAACATTAAGGTTCAAAAGTTAGAGTGACCACATAATGCTCCAGGTTTCCATAAGTGACTTGCCCAAGACAAGGAAGGGCACAGAGGGCTGTCCAGTCCATCCCCCTAAACCTTCAGGGCTTATTCTGAGCTCCCCAGCTCCAAGCAAATTGGTTACAGTCTCATTCACTGTCAAGCAAATCCAACAGAAGATAAATCACCCTGCATTAATCTTTTGCAGTCTGCATATAATACGAAAGAGCAGTAACCTGACACTTTAATCATGGCACTGTTACAAGCTGCTGTTCCCCACCAAGCTCAAAGCTCCTTCTGCACTTGGGCCCATCATCATGAGCCTCATCACAGCTGTCACAGGGTAGAAAATGCCATCTCTGCCTGTTTTCAAGAATAAAGATTAATGTAGAAGCCAATGGAAGTTGCTGGTGCCTACCAGGACAGAGGAGGAAGCAAATGGTCCTGGAGCACAAATATCCAAGCACCAGAGGGTTTCAGCTTGCTCTGAAGATGCAGAATGGCTGGCATGGGGATCTCCATTATACAAACCCCACAGGTTCTCTCTCTGGTTCTGTCTGACTCCTCAGAAAAATAAAATTCTTCCCCTAGGAAGCTGTTTGTAGCACCTTCCTGCCTCCCATATCCACAGAGCTTGCCACTGCAAAAGCTCTCTGCTTTTTCCAGCATCTCCAATCTATTAAAGGTAACAAAAGCATTTGTCCAGTGACATGCACTGTCTTTCATGGATGCACATAAAGAACTACCTCAGAACTCCATAATGAATCCACTAGGTCACAAGAAAATGTCTAATTGTCTATCCACAGTCTACACTTCAAAGAAGCCACATTTGCCTCTGCAGAAGCACAAATGTGTAAGCTTTATCTGGGGAGAAGGGGAAGGAAGATTTATATTAAGCTCATTAATTAATCACAAGGTCACAGTCCTGAAGAAGAGGAGTCCCACCTAAAGAATTTCCATTAGAAAACAAGGGAAGACATACAGGCTATATCTAGAAGAAAAACTGAGATAAATTCTTCTAAGTCACACACATTTCTCTCTCTGAATTGCTCCATGGAGCAAGTCTTTCCCTTCGGAGCAGAGAAAATATTCTTGGACAACATTTCTTTAGGAAATGCTGAGCCAGAAGCTTGCTCTGAAGCCAGGGAAAACTGCAGTTCCTCAACACCTTCAAGCAAATAAAACTTGCAGATATACACATATGCATGTGTCACACATACATAACACACACAGAGCTGCAGGAAGACATCTGAAACAGAGCTCCCTTTTGTATTTACTTTACAATCACCACGGGACACAACAAATTAACTGAACTAATCAACTAATAGAGAACATTAAACTCTTTCAAAATCTAGATGTTGTGGTTGCTGAATACGGGAATTGATACCAGACAGCCTTTAGTCACTGACTGTGTTACTGATTATGTCCAATTACGGCAAAGAAAAAGGATTCTGAAACATTTGAGCTGGGCAGGGAGAGAGAGAAGCATAACTTGTGCCTTATGTTAGGCAGATCCTCCTCACTATTATAGCATTATTCAATTATTCACCATCTATTTGCCATCAGGGAGACAGTCTGGCCATGTGCTCTGCAATATTTACCCTTTTGCCAAGCTGTCTGATGCTAACACGTCCTATTAATAGGGCACCAAGGGGTGACGCCAAGCAAAGCCGTGCTGGAGTGGTTCAAATCATGTTCAACTCACAGCCAATTTGTCAAGGTGGGAGGTTGAGTTTCAGGCCTAGAATGTAATTCACATTTCAGTGTCCTGACAAGAGGCAGCGTCGGTGCCTTCTGCATGCAGGGAAAGCGATCCTCCGCGAGCCCGCCACGCGATTATCCCACACACCCTGCACAGAGAATGCCTCCTGTGTCTGAGCAACACAGAGCTGCTCCTCTGTCTGCCAGGATAATTAACTGTGTGATCTCTTTACTTATCGCTGTGTCTGGCATCCACAGCTCTGACACACACACACCAAGCATAAGCCAGACAAACACTCCCTGCTCATGAGGGTGGTTTGGGCAAAGCGCTGCTTTAGAGGAGTGATGGACGTCGCTGCCTTTCCACTACAACCACCTCCTTTCCCCAGCCCCGGGTAAAAAAACCAAAATAAAATAAAAAGAAATCAATCTATAGCAAGTCATAGAGGAAAATTCCTGTTTCAGCAAAAGATTAGCAGCTCAATGGGTGCAGAATAGGCCGAGGCTGTTGCTGTCCAAACTGAGTGTAGTCTTTTAGATGCCTCTAAAACCCAGCTTGTCCCTAAGCATAAAATTATTTCCCTCCCTCCCATATTTAATTTAGGAAACATCTTTATGATAAGTTAGCCCAGTACCCACCTTCCCAGGAAAGGGTGATAAGAGGAAGCCTGGAACTGAAGGAAGGAAGGCAGCTCTATTTCCACCATGCACATAATTAATATTACAGGGAGTTTTATCACTTTTTTTAAAGGCAGTCATACCATCATACCTGAAAATCTTACGGTTTATAGTGCACTCCATAAAAGCAGGAGCCACTGGGTATATCTAACACTGGAGAAGAGCCAAGAATCCATCTTCAGGCACATCTGTCCATCTAGGCAGGGGCACAAACCAAGGCTACCACTGTTCCTGGTTTCAGTCTGCCAACTTCCACTTCTCAAGCCACAGAGAAACCTCTGCATCACCCCCAGGCACAGCAGAGCTCCCAGCCCATGCAGCATCTCAAGGCCAGGCACCCACACCAAGGGGCTTTCTATGGAAATAGGTTCCTTCCCTATCTCAGGGCCTTGCAGTTCACCTGCAGCAGAGCACCCATGCCAGGAACCCCCTCTCAGCTGCCACATAAAACTCTTCCAAGCCAGATTTTAACCTGTGATAGCCTACAAACAATCCCATACCATCCAACACAAGACAGCTCCAGGGTTACCTCAAATTTGAGAGCACCAAAAATGACAATATCAGGGGTTATTTTACCTTTTGCCAGCCAGCAGAGAGCAGCCCTCAGGAAGTCCTGGTGTGCTTGGTCATCAGGAAGAACCAGGGACACTTGCCCTGTGTTGCTTTAAGCAGTGCTTTAAGTATGCACAGCTGTGACAGGGGAACCTCCATTTACACCCAAGCAAAGAGGCTCTCTTCTGATTACACAGCATTTTAAACAGGTGCTGAGGACTATACATGATAAAAGACCATAAAAAAATAGGTGCACTAACCCCAGGGGTGGTTTGTTTTTTCCTTTATAACTGTTTTTAATTGATTCTGCAGGACAGAACACCAGAGTAGCCTATTAATCCCAGCCTAAGTTTTGCCCTGAGTAAGAGTTTGGACTGGATTTACTTTTATCCAAATCTGTCCCTTGTGTAACTCTGTGGAAGACAATCAAGTTACAGCATGGGAAAATACACACTTTTATATCTAAATGCAAGCTCTCTTTATTAACTCACTGCAGATGGATGCAGGTGCAGGTAGTTGCTACTGATCCCATTTAAAAACTCAGCTACACAGTTTCCCCTAAAGATATGAGAATGCAAAAAGGAAAAGGTCGAAGCTGTACAGGTCAAATGTTAAGTTCTTACAACAAAAAGAGAGGTTCCTGTGACAGTAGGACAAGTTTCTGGTTGCTCGGGTCTGTTGCTCCCTGATGACCACAGGGTCCAGGACAAGAGCTCATCCTGCACCGGGGAATATCCATCTGGATGGCTGGGAGATGCAGTCCGGGCCCCTGAGGGTATGACATATTTCTCTCTTGCATGTCATTCCACTAAACCACTTCTTCTGTATCAGATGATCATTTCCCCGGCAGTTTCTGGAAGGAGGTAAATCCCTTAACTGCCTCGGAATAAATCTGCAAGTCATTAGGCATCTCAAGGGGACACAGGGCTCCAGCTGTGCCAGGCTGTGAGGCAGTGCTCCTTCCAGGCTTGGAATAGTGAGAAAGGGGACAGGCATCTTACTATTTAAGCCTCAAAAAGCCCGAGATACAAGCATAATACAACTTGGTCATCTTTCATTTTGTTTTTCTCTTTGTTTGGCTGCAGCCCAGTTAGTTTTGATTTGATTTGCTGAGGTTTTTTTCACTCTCATCAGTTAACAGGAATTAAACCAAAGGAAAGGCCCCACTCGTTTGATCAACCCACCCAGGCAGTTTTGTAAACATCCACCGACTCCACATGTGGTATCACTCAGTTAATAAATAGAAGCTCATGATTTCACCATCCCTGTTGCTGTGCAGTGTCCTGAAGGGCGCTGCAGTGCCCCAGCGCCTTGCAGATAACAAACAGGATGCTGATTTTCCCTGAGAAACTGCAGCTCAGGTAGAACTGGAGCGCAATCCAGACCGTGGAGATCCAAACTTGGGGTTTCACAACACCTTCAGAGAAACACCTGCAGTCTGAGCACACTGCAGATGGTGTTTCTGGTGGGTTTCTGCCCACCTGTCAGAGGCCACCCTACACCCAAGGGCTACCGTGCTGTAAAGGATTCATAGCCCCTTTGTCCTGAGGAGCAAAGGAGTTCAAGGCTGTATGAGAAATATTTTGTCTCTGGATGGGCTTTATAATTTTTGTAGCTCATTAAATTCCTCATCTGGAGAAAAAGAAAAGGATCAGGGCATGACATCAAAGCTTGCACAGGCGACACAAAAGCCTTCATGCTCTTCTGTCCAGCAAGAGGCTTTAACAAGACCAATGTTTTCCTGCACACTTCATCCAGGAGAGAACAAAACTCCCCCTAAGATGCCCACCTAGGAAAATGGATTGGTTTTGTTGGGCTTGTCAGCTGACCCACTAAAAAGTTCCCTAAAAATGTTGATTCTCCATCGGCTGCACCTGCACTGCTCAGGACTGCTGGCATTGAGAGAACACTTTCTCATTAGAAAAATGCTCATTTGTGGAAATTTCAGTATTCAAAGAAAAATCTAAAAATGTTTATCCCCAAAGCAACCTGATAAGCAGCTAATAAGTCCACAGATGTCCTAAGCTCAGTTTTTCTGCTGTGAGGACTGTCTCAGAGCAGAAAGCCATGGATTTGAGAGAGCACAGGAAGTCATATAAACTCCAGCTACACATCTGGTTTGAACTTAGAAATTTCCCATTTCTTGGCAGGTGGGCATGGATATCCAGACTCTCCTCTTTTGGGCTCCTGGGAGTTGTGTGTGGGGGCAGGCATCCCAGAAGGTCTTTCCAAGTCTCCAGCACGGTTGTAAATCCTGTTTTTTTCTGGCCTCCTCAGGATTTTATGCTCCATGGACCAGAAAACTCCCAAAGCCTTGAGAATCAGGATTGTCCAAAAAAATCCTCCAAGGGTAATGCTGTGGAATCCACAGCTAGAGGTTATCATTCATTTAAGAATGGAAAAAAGATGAGAGGCTGGGGTTTCACGTCCCTTTGGCTTTAGCAGCACCCTGGGTGAGGTGGTTGTGCCCTCCAGCTGTGCATCCTGCAGTGCTCTGGGTCCTGCTTGGCATCTTTCTTCCACCCCCAGCCACAGCACACGTGGCCTTCTTCCAGTTTAATTTATCTGGATGGCAACTTCCAGGCCCTGGAGATGCAACCACCTCTAATTTTCACATGCTTTGAACAGCTGCTTCAATGTGTTATCTAAAATGATCGTTAAAATCATATACTAAGAGAAGGAATATGAATACTGCCAGCAAGAGTATAGCATATTTTATAAGGCTGTATCTACTAAAGAGGTCCTGTTTCTACCTGTGGCAAAAAAAAAACCCAAAACACCACAAAAACCCCACATGGTTTATTTTTAACTCCTTGGGTTGCTGTTGTGATGTCTGAATTATCATTAAAATCTACTCTGAGTGCCCAAATGCACACAATGCACACAGAGACTTTTTTTTTTCAGAACAGGATAATTAAAATGAAACACTTTCTTGGTTTCTTTCTTTTTTCTTTTTTCTTTTATTTATTTGAGATTTTTTTGAATGCAAATTTCAGAAGTTCTATGAGCACATACATACTAAGCCAGGCTTGGGGACTGAGCTAAATTCTGTGGGAGCACAGCAAGGTATAGAACTCAACATGCAGCACTAAAAGGAGATTATTATGGGTGTTGTAACTACCTGGTTTTGAAGGATGGAGTCTTTCAGCCCAGGGAAGGGCTGAGGGAGAGGCAAACCAAATATTCTTCCAATTACAAGCCATTGATTACCTCCCATTGCACTGCCAAGGAGTGAACACCAGATAGTTTTATGTAATTTAATTCAACAGCATGCTCCCAATAAAATGAAACAGGGACCTGTCCTTGGGTCTTTTTGTTCAAAATCTTATCCCTTGTCCTTCCCTCACTGTGAATCATTATCTTACAACAAAAATAAGCTCTATTGTGACCACATGGAGTCAGTGATCTGCAGCTTTAATTGCCATCATCATCTCCCTTCATTAATTCAGGAAAAAGAAAGGTTACAGTGAGAGGGGAGGTGAAAAGTCTTTTCTCAAGCCACGGGACTCCTTCAAGCTTTTGGTCATCGTTGATAGACACTGTAGTGACAAAGGTTACATTAAATGACCTTTAACAGAACGTTCTTTAAACACAAATTTAGCAGAAAAACAAACCAAACCACTCAGCAAACAGTATAAACCCAGTGCTTTGGCATTGCCTGAAGAAACGAGAGTGAAATTATCAGGGTTGCAAAAACATTTATATTATCAGGGTTGCAAAAACATTTATTTCCACTTACAGAGCAAAAACTCACCAACAAAATCAAGTTGTTTGATTGATTTTAGTTTTTATTAAGTCATCCAGGCCTGCTACAGCCATAATCCCCACGTTAAAATCGACTGCAATTTCATTATTAAACATTAGGAAAAAAAAGTCATACAAGCTGATGCCATACTCTTAAATTCCTTGACGCTACAATTGACTTGTAACAAAATCCCCCCATGCATTACAAAACAGGGCTGTCAAGTCGTAACAGCTCTATTACAGCTTCTGCTCCAGTCTCTGCCAGCCTCTGTACAGACTGCCAAAATCTCCACCTACCTAGGGGAAGTTATACTCAACAACAGAGAAGAGGAAATTGTCCTCGTATGAGCTGTTCTCCCACCGAACAGACTGCACAGGTTGTTCTCCTGTTACTGAAAGGAATGAGGGACTTGTCTTTACAAACAGGCTGTGGGCCTGCTGGTAGATAAAACGAGCACTGAGAGATAAAAGAAACAATGGGAAGGATTCCGCTGGTTGATGAATGGAAAGAGAGATTTGTCTTTACAAATAAACTGTAGGTCTGCTGCTAAATGAAATTGGATATTGAGAGATGAAAAAAACAATGGGAAGAACCATAAATTCCATGAGGATTAATAAAAAATAAAGGGGGGTTATACATTAGAAGGGAGTCTTAGGTATTAGGCGTTTGGGGGAGTCTGTACCTCTCAAGTACCTCAGCCAGTGGGGAAAGAGAGAGGGAAATGAGGCTGGGAAATTAGAATAAATAGGAGGCTGTGCCCTCCAAAAATTTGAGAGCCCCCAGGGGAATGCCCCATGGCCTCTCTCTTTATTCGAATAAAGTAAAAGGACTCCTCCGTCTCCTTCTTGGACATAAACCTCTGGTGTTTGTGGATTAATTTTCCGGACATTACTGAAATGCTGAGGGTGGAGGAGTGGAGCAGAGCTAGAGAAAGGCTGCAGGGCGATGAGCAGCAGGAGAGCCGTGCGCAGGTTGGGATTTCCCCCCCATTTTGTGGCTCTCACAGTGTGTCAGGGTTTTGTGACAATAAACAGGCGGGACTGAGCAGGCTGGGGCAGAGGGACCACGCTGGGTGGGAATCAGCCCTGATCCAGGCTGCAGCAATATGAATGCCTGCCTCAGACACAGCCAGCAAGGGTTGTCATCTCTCTGTTCCCAGCACACCAGGGAGATGGGAAAAGTGGGATTTGTCTCTCAGGCCAAAGATTTTTCAAGTGCAGGGATGGGAAGCGCTGTGTGATTCCGGGTGAATCGTGAACTCTGAAGCCAAAAAAACACAGACATTTTTCTGCCTCAGGCCATACTAAATGATTTCTGTGAGATGCCAGACTACTATTTTCCTGAAAGATTTTGGTGACAGAAATTGCAAACCTTCTTTTGCTGCTGATTTTGGAGCATAGCTAGTGTCCAAGTGAAAACTTCAGAATTATTCCACAGCTACACCTGTCACTGTATTTGTTTTCCTCTTTGCTGTGATTTAATCATTCTCACTGTTTTGTACAAGGCACATTAAGAAGTTTCAGCAGAAACAAGAAAATTTCCAGTTGTTAAGTTACAAAGTAGACCCGAGATCTCCTAAAATGCAATGACAAACTCAACAAAAACCAAAGCCAAAGGGGCACTTCACAAAGTTGGGCTTCTGCCTTGGCTCTGCCCTGTTGCTGAGGCACAAGAGATACACACAGAGAATGAAATGCAACAAGTTTCAAATGATGAACATTTTCCTTGATGAAGTATTCCACCACCATCCACCATTTAGCCTTGCCAAAACTGGCAGTGCCTCAGCAAGGGCTGGGCAGTGGCTGTGCCAGGTGCTGGTATCCCACAGGGAAGCCTGGAGCTGAGTTTTGTGGTCTCCAGTCTGAATGAAATCCCCTCCCTTGCTGCCTCCCCCCACAGCTGCTGCTTCGGACCCCTGTGCAGCTGAGAAGCAGTGCTTGAAAGCACAGCCTCACAGAGAAATCGTGGCCTTCACGAGATCCCCAGGGTGTGTGGCACCACGGACTGTGATGCCAGGGCTGTGGTGGCAAGATCAAAGCAAAGAAAAAAACCACCCCATACTTAACAGAACATTTTTTCTTTTTGCTTTCCTTTTCTTTTCTTTCTTATATTTTTTTTCTTTTACCTCTGAGGGTTGGATAAAGTGTGCATGGCCTAAAAAGAAAAATATGTGCACATTACTCTAAGCTTCTAATGGTAGCAATAAGTCTCAGGGGTGTTTCTCCGAGTTGCAGTTGGACTTTTACAATACGCAGAACCCCCTTTTAAGGCATCTCATTCCGCCTTCTCACAAATGCAAAGAGCTAGGCAATTACTGAGGGGTTGGAAATGCCACAACCCTTAAATGACACAAGAGCTGGTGTATTTTTCTTCCAAGAATCTTACACTCTTATGTTCCGCAAAGAGATTTATAATGCACTGCTCCCATTCCACATCCAAGCCCCTGCACAGCATCTCTGGAGAGAGGGGTAACTTTAGCCCTATGTCCAAACCCTGCTAAGGCTAAATGAAGGAAACAGGAATGCTTCCCCTGAGTCCTCTGCTCCTGCCTCCAATATTACTGAGCTTGCTATTTCAGGGACTAAACCAGATCTTTTTTTTTCCTCTCGCTCTCCCACTGGAAAATTAATCAGCTTTTCACAAACTGTAGGTGAAATTTCTGACAACCCTTCTGAGTTTTTCAGATTCCTTTGTAGTGGAAGATATAGTTTTTCTCTGCGAAGTAGTGGCAACCTCTCCCTCAAGATACAGGGCTAACATTTAGCATAAAACATCAAGTAGATTTGATACATCTGGTGATCCAAGACCATAAAACTTTTAATTGTTAAAAATTTAAAAAATATTTCAAGACTATTTTAAAAGTTTTATATCTTCAGTGTCACAGTAACTACACACAGCCAGACCTGTCACAGCAAACTCAATATGTTTTACAGCGTGACAAGAATGGTTACTTGGAGAAAGAAGTCCTATTGATAAACTGACAGAATAGTAGCAGATAAGTTGAAAGTTTCCCTTTTGGGAAGCCACTGAGACATTTTTGACCATTTGACCATTGGTTCATTTGGCTCTGTGCCTGCTTGAGTCAGATCCTGCATGGACACCAAGGAGATGGATGAAAAGAGTGTGTGATCTAAATTTCAGATAGTAAATTCTAAAGGATTAGGAGTAAAATATCCAAGTTGGTCGTTCCACTGGTTTCCCACAGGATGGAAAACATTTTTTCTGCCTTCTCAAGGAGCACTATCTACCACGACCCACGGGATCTTCCTGTTGAGAGCAGCAAATTATTTAATCTGTAATTTTAGCACTCTTCTAGCAGGCACTCAGCAACAAAAGGCCACACCAAAATCATTTCAAGGACTCATTAGGAGGCCATTTAACAGCCAGTGATTACCTGTACTAAAGGTAAAGATTTGGGCTTGGGAAGAAATCCTGCGAAAGAGGTTCCTCTGAAAAGGCACGGAACAGATCCCAGTGAAAACATTGAAGCAGACAGAGTGGGGGAAAGAGTTCTTTTGGTGCTGTGCTTGTGATGGTTAAAAACAGACTAGATACACAAAAATGCAGTCCAGAGTGCCTAAAACCCAAACACCAGTAGGTGTTGTGGCAGCCAGAGAGAACAGGCCAAAGAGCTGCTTGTGCTCATAATGTTTATACACATTATGCCTCAAAACACATGTTGGGAGGATAGAGCCTGGTCCACACACTACAGAGCTGGATCCCCATCAGCCAACATTATCTTAAATGTGGAGGAGATGCTTAGTGTGTGGATGCTATTAAATATCCTTTTTTTCAGTCTAAATGCTTGGCTTAGCCAGTTATGGTTCAGCAGAGGATATACTGAATAGAAATTATAAAAGAAGGGAGGACGAATGCACTTAGTTTTGGAGGTTAAGAGTAGCAAAGGTCTCGGACTTCTTCAGCCCTGTGCTTCAAATGTCTTCCTTCTTCTGATGGGATCTCTTCCCTTGCAGCAGGAAATTGAAAAAGCTGTGTTACAATTCTGATGGCTGGCTGGTGCCAGGGACACAGGTTTATTTCAATTTGATCTTTATTTTCTATTTCTTTGAAGAAATCTAATTATTTCTTTGGCTTAATTACAGTTATTTATATAGTCCGTGCTGGGGAGGTGTTGCTATACAGATTTTTGGTGGTATCTGATACACCTGGTTTTTCACAAAAACCCTATAGAACCTTATATGAAGAGGACTGCTTACATGTGAGGAAGAGGTAAAAAGGGGCAGAAAAATAATTTCCCTGTGCACCAACTCCTCTGTCTCCAAAAACCCACATGCACAAGAGAAGCTGGGAACAGAAAGTAAAAAGATGAATCAAGTAATAACAGAATATTAAAAAAAACCCCAAACCAAAACCAAGGAAAATCTCAAGAAAACTATATCTAAATCACAGAAATAGATTTCATTTGTTCATATTGTTCCCTGTTTTCATTTGACTTCCTTGGCAGGTGGCCCAGTGCTCCATCAGTGAGAGGAAAGGAAGTTACGGCATCACATTGTTGTAGGGATTGAATTTTATTCCTTTGCTATTACAATTAGGCAAGTATTAACTCAGTTAATGAGGCACAATTTTTTTAAAAGTATGTACAGTGGGAATTGTGACTCAGTCCTCAAGTAAAGCCCCTTTATGAGAGTGAAAGAAAGAGATTAAAAATAGCTAAATAATAAAAGTTGATGCAACTTGAAAGGGGCACACTAAAAATGGGAATCATTACTGGTGATTAGCTGACAGCCAGCCTGAGGGGAAGCTGCACGTTTTAGCAGTGGTCAAAAACCTGCCAGCAAATACCCAGCTGTCTCTGCAAAAAGCCACCCAGATAATGCAGAAAAGATGGGGTCAAAATGTCTGCACTGAGTGTGATTTATGGAGGGAAAAGATCCCAGGCAAACCTGAATGTCTGGTGGGATTGACAGAGTTAAACTTGGATGGAGCAGAAAGAGAAAGTGCAGCAAGGCAAGCAATTAATAATGCAGCTACTGAAACACTGCTTCGACTCTAAAATATCCCCTCAAGTCATCTCCCATCCTTATTTTTGGGTTTTCTGGTGCGTCGAGCTGTAAGACACAGCAGATGGGGAGCCCCTGTTGCCAGCAGAGAGAGGAGGGGTCAGGACGATGCTTGGTGGGGACAGCAGGGGACAGCAGGTACCAGGGAAAGCCTGCAGGAGGAAGGGGCTCTGTGACACAGAACTTCTGTGGTTTGAGCCTAAATTTAGCCTCTGTTGAACTGCACGAGCTCTGAGAGTAATGAAAGTGAAAGGAGCGAAGCATCCTATGAAAACAAAATGCTTCAAATAAAATGTAAACCATACCCAAGGACTATTTCCTGCTGGGTGGGGAGGGGGAACGACAGGAAAATGGACATCAGAGATGCTTATTTGAACCCCTGGTCAGAGTATGGTGCAAAACTACCAGACCTCCATTTTAATTTCTTTTCTTTTTCATTTAAACAAATAGGTTTTAGCATTTATATTTTTTTTTACTGGCTTCATTTCATCCCAGTGCCTTAAAATAAAATGTTTTACTCTATGCTCTCATGAACACAGTGAGACTAAATGCTCATTTTTTTTTGTCCTTGCAGGCCTTGAGGCTGGAGAAGAAGCCAAATGCCTGCTTCCCTAAATCCCCAAATATTAGGAATAAAAAGCTCTGGTTATTTCACACTCTCTTGCAAACATACACTTCTTAAAGGGCTGGAAGCTACACACAGTATTAATTACAAATGCATGGTGAGTAAACACTCACTTTACTGAAGAAACTAAAAAAATTGAGCTTTCTGAGAATACCGGATAAAAGGGGAGTGGAGATACAGGATATTTCTCCCCTTGTGTGGAGAGCAATGGAGTGAACTGAAAGATTTCTAATGAACCCACACCTCAACTGCCTTCAGAGTGATATAGCAGCGACAAAACTTAGTTGCTGAATCTAATTAAAAGCAAATAATGAAATTTGCTAACCAAATGCTGCCTTAATGATGACTCTTAATTGTTGCTTGATGGTAAAAATTCAAAGCAGAACCTGGTCATACACAAAAATATTTGTCTGTGTGCATTTTATTTCTGTTTCATAATTAGGAATCTTAACAGTCAAAGTGATTGATGCATTCAGGATTTCAGAGTTTGTGAGATTTACTATAGCAACAAGGGACTGGTCCAAGTACTGGCCATTCTCTTGGAGAAGTCCTGGAGCTCAGGCAACCAGAGAGGAGCAAAGATCATCCTGAGCTTTAAAAGAGGGGAAAAGCAGAGCCAGGCAATTCCAGAGCAGGTATGCTAACCTCAAACACCCAGAAAGATACACAAAATCTATATATATCTATCTATATATATCTCACACAATACATTTCTAAGCAGCTGGAGGATTACAAGGTCTTAAGAAACCAACTCAGATTTGTCAAGAATAAACAAATCCTGTCAAACTCATCTAATTTATTTCTGTGACAGGACAATCTAAGGAGTAGTAGATGTGATTTATCTTGTCTTTGTTAAGACTTCTGGTGCTGTCCCCCATGACATTCTTATGAGCTAACTGGGAAAATATGGGCTATTATGAAATCATTCTAATGTGAAAGCAGAGTGAGCTGAAAAATCTCGCATACTGAGTACTCTTCATTTACCTCTCTTTCATTTATGAAATGTACTCTTTCATTTATGAAAAGGATAATGAGGAAGCCAAGAAAAAGCTGTTCTTTGTGTTTTGTGCTGTTCACCTTTGCATGAGTAACCTGCATGAAGACCATGTGCCTGTTTGTACGTGGGAATGAATCAAAGCTGAGAGAAATATCTCCAGATAAATATTTTTAAATTGGGAAAGTAAAATTCATTAAGAAATACCAAAGGATTGGACCGAGGACTGAAAAAGGAACTGAGTGCACACCTATTAAATGGGGAATTAGAGCAGCTCAGAAAATGAAAGGAAGTCAATAGTCTGGATATCCATAGGAATTAATAGGAGTGGCATAAGAGACAGAAGAAGTAGTGGTCTGATTTCACTTGGCACTGGTTGGGCTTTTAATGGTACAGATATCTGGGTCTGGGCAGCATCCTTGAGAAGAAATGCAAACTAGAAAGACACCACCTGGACAGCACTAAACCCCCCCGACAGATATACTGAATTTATGGAACAGATGACCAGCAATTTACCTCTCCAGACTCTAGGATCCTGATGAGTCCCTTCCAAATCAGCACATTCTGGGATTCTGGGGGTCTGTGGTGGTGGGGGCTGCCAGGCAGTTCCTTGTCCTGCTGCTCTTAACTGAGTGCATCCTGCTGCCCTTCCAGAGCTGGCTGCATTACTACCATTTTACAGTAAAAGCAATAAAAACACCAATAGCCATTGTGCCTTTTAGGATCCAGGGCAAATATAATGTACCAGCAATGCCAAAGGGACAGACACAAGTCAGGGAAAAACAGTTCCTGAAGTGAAGCCTACTCACAGAGCAAATGCTTTGCACACTGCATGGATTAGACCCCATCAGAGCCACCTCCCTGGTGCTCAAGCGCAGCACCAAACCCCCCTGTTGAAGATACCAAGACAAAATGCCCTCNAAAAAAAAAAAAAAAGTATGCTACATCCACATTCATAAAGTTTATCAACTTACAGACTCCAGGACAGGTATATCATTCATTGTTTTGCACCAGTAAGCAGAGTAGCGTACAAAAGCATGCAAAATCAGTTATGGTACAGAAAGAACCTGTAAAATTCAAGAAACTGGCAAGCATCAAAACCATTCCTATTTTTCTAGGAAGAGAATTCCTGAGTTGTGTATGTTGGCATTTTCAAAGACCCTGTACTTGGGTGAAGCACACAGAAACAACATGGCAGGAACATAACAAAACAGGGGCAAAATACTATCTAACACAGATACTCAGAGGCAAGAAATGATCATGGGATGAAGTTACAGTACGTGGTGGGCTATTTTATTTTGTTGAAAAGTACATCTTTGACTGGATTCAACATAGTAATAAGATGAAAAGAGGTCCACTGGCGAGGGAGGAAAGAAAGCAAAATACTTGACACAACTAAAATAAATGACAGCTTTTTTCGTTATCCCATAGGCAGGCTGTAGAAGATGATGTTTTCCAGTATCCATGGAGAAAGTAAAGTCTTTGACTGATGCAAGTCAGTTTTGCACAAATGCTGGTCTGTTTAGTTAAAACCTGCACTGCTCATTTCTTTTAATAGATAATATAGGTAATATCTAGCTTTCACTCCAGACCCATGCTTTAACACTCAGAATTTATCAATATTTAATTACAATTTTATCACACTAATCAAATAAATTTACTTTGTCCTCCAAGCAATCACCTCAGTATTTCAGTATGTAAAAAATACTTTCATTATGTTTATTATAAAAATATAAATGTTTCCACTACAAATCATTTTACATTAGTAAGAGGCCATCTACAATTGCACAATATATAATCTAAATGAGTAAGTAATGCTTTTGAAATACAAGTTAAAGTAAATACATATTGCCAATCAAATCACATCTATACATCGCTTATTGGATGCTAAGTTACAGCACAAAAACTAGATTATGTTAACAGAAATAAATAAAATGGAAACTATATTGAAAGGTACAAACCCAATAATATGGCATGGCATTTTATGAGCAGTTTGCACTTTGCTTGATGTTTATATCCTGTACAGACAGATGGCCACACGACCTCTATTTCTCTACTCCACACTGAAGAATTGTACACTGCTATGTTTACATATGTACAGGGGGACAGGGAGTACAGGATGCTTGCAACAGAGGCCACTTACAGTACAAATCAACTTCTGACAGGGAGAGAAAACCAAACGGGTTTTAAAAACTCTCTGCTCCTAACAGCAAAGAAAAGCAAAACCAAGCTCCTTTTTTTTCCCAGTGAGATTGAATCTTCTATGCTGAGCATGCCTAAACCGTGGGCAAGGAACACGACAGGACACACGGCAGGAGGAAGGTGAGGGTGGTTGGTGCAAAGTTTTCAAGTGTCTAAAACTCTAAGAACTGGGTCTGTGTTTCCAGAAGCATTTCCCAGAGGTCAGCCCCTCACCCCAGCCCCTCGCTCCACTCTCCAGCAGCAGAATGAAGCTGAGGAGAAATGTCACAAAAAGCTGTCCCCACACAGACAATGCTTCCCACTGGATTTTGGAGGCTTAAATTCACTTACAAGTGTCTGATTTAGAGCAATCTCAACTCGAAGAAAAGAAAGATTCTGGATGAACTAAGCAACACAAAACACAGCTTTTCTATCCAGCATGCTGCATTTCATGATAGATTGGGGCAGATAAGGAGAAGTGTTCTTTACTTTACTTCTTAAGTGCTTTATTTTAACTTTCTTCCATTTATCTTTTTTTTTTTAATTTCAACTTTAAAACCCATTCACGTTTCTTTCACAAAGAATTACTAATTATTACACTGTGAGTGCATTTCAAATCCAGTCCTTTACAGCATGCTCACTGCCAGCACTCATGAAAAAGCCTCTAACTCTGCTTCTCTTCAGTAATGGGTGACAAATGTTGTGCCCAGACATTTTATAAGTCCTGGACTCATGAAGAACAATTTCAGCCCCACAAACCCTAGAAACTGATTCTTTCCTTACTTATGTACCAAGGAGCTTCAAAACCCAAGCCAACAGAAGAAAGCATAACTGGTTACCTGGTTTTGCATGCATAGAGAAAACACCATGTGCCATTCATTCATCTGACTCTCACACAGTCTCAGACATCGAGAGATTCATCAGAATCAGGTCTAGATTCCAGCATGGCAGGTTGGGAAACAGAATGGTGTCCCCTGGTGACCAAGGCCTGCTGTCTGTGTGCCCGGCATCACATCCAGAGCGTTCAGAACCACAAGAAGTGGCTCACATTGTGTGTTAAACCACTCATTTTCAGAGCAAAGAGTTGAGTCTGCTCAGAACTGGGACTGATGTGCTCCAGAGCAAAAACTTAGGAGTTGGGAAGCTCTTTGGAAGATGCTGAAAATGAGGGAGAGCCGTCAAAATCCACCTTCCAGTCTCCTTTTTCCACTGGGAGATGTGAACACTCTCCTAGACTTGGGCTCCCTTCTGCTTTCTTTGAAGGAACAGGCATCCACAGAAGCTGTGTCAAAAATTCAGGTCCCCTATAGGATGGCAGTGCCTGTTCAGGGGATTTCTAGGTCAGGCATGGGTAAACTTCCACACCAAAGCCCCACTTCACAGCTTAAGTCATCCTTTTAAACAAGGGCCATTTCCCAGGGAACTCAAAGAGCATCATCAGTTAAGCAGGATGCAACAACCCTGGCCCTTTCTAAGATGTTCTTAGCAGATCTCTCACCTGAACACCACCCAAGAATAGGGGTACTCATTGTGCCAGGAAAGCAGCCTGGGGGAAGGAGATGGGATGTGCTGTTTGGGGCAGATGCTGATCTAAAGATCAGTGCACACACCACTGTCAAAGTCCCAGCCTGGTTGAAAATACCACTCACAGCAAATGGAAGAAATCTCAACAAGTCCAGATGCTTTCCATAGTGTCAGACCACCTTTCTTTCCTTCTGTATTTCATGTACGATTCTAGAGTGTAAAATAATCTAGTAACTAACGCTCCAACAATTTCTCAAGTTGAACCAATGAAATTTTGATAACATTTGGCACTTGGCAATAATACAGCCAGGTTAAGGTATTTAAGCATAAATATAAACAATAATGGAAAAAAAACAAAACAAAAAAAAAACAAACCAAGAAAATAAATAAGCCTTTTAAAAATTAAGACTTGTTTCTGTTTAAATGAACACAGTTAGGGAAGCTAACATAATGGTGAAAATCTTTTGTCAACTAACTCAAAGTCACTACAAACTTTATTTGTGTGTTCCTTCCTGAAGCTGAAATAGCAAGTTACAATGACGTTATAGTAAATATGGCCAGACAGGTTGTGAGGTATAGTCCTCTATTTTCCTTGCTTTTAAAGAAATAAAATACCTGTTACAGATCTCTTCTGTATAAAAATACTGCAAGTCTTTCTTTCTTCTTGTTTGCTGTATAGATCAAATACACAGCTTTTATGTCCATGGGTTTTTTCCTGTTATTCAGTCACTTAATATTCAAATGGCTCTAGGTTTTAGTAACACTGGTTTTTACTTGGAAGGATTTTTCACATATTTTTTTTTTCTTTTGAAATTTACTATCTGCATTAACAGTCAGTCAAGAGCACCCACCCTTTAGGATTAACAGATAGAAAACAAGTTTGCTCCTATTTTTAAGGCATTTATACTCAATATTTGAGTGTCTTGTGGGTTTGAAATCTCAATCATTACGTTTCCAAAGCTGTTGCAAAGAACTCCTTTAAATTCTGCCGTTTATCAGCCATCACTTCTGACCTGATGCAACTTTTCTCCTTTTTCTTTCCTCTCCTGAGCAACATCATTTTGGTACCTTACACAGGAACAGGGCTGTTCTTTGTATGAGTTTCTAGAGCTTTGATACTGCTGACAATCTTCTTTTGTGGGCCCACCACTGAAACGCCGACTTTCTTCATGTCACTGGAAAAAAGAGAAGAGGTGTGAGTGAGGACACTGAGTTTCCTGGCACTTATCTCAGCAAACAGCAATGAACTTGCCCATCTCATATAGCTGCACTGCAGGAGCCTCCAGGTACAGGGATACTGCTGAAACACAAGCCCTGGTGCAAAAAACACTGAGAGCCACTGTCTGAAAACACAAGGGGGCTGCAAAATATAGAGTGAAAACTCATTTAGCCTCGTTGTGTTTGCTTACCTGGAAGAAAAGGCAACGAAACTGTTCTCCAGTGATACAGCACCGGGCTTTTGGGGCAAGGGGATCACTGCTGGATCAGCTGAGCCTCTCTGACACCTCCATCCCCTATCAGTCTGATGGCTTTTCCTGGGCAGTGCTGACACATCACTGCCCTCTGAATGACCCTCTGAACTCTGCTATCAGCATTGAGGTGAGGGACTCCATGGCTAAGCTTCCAGTGTCTCCCCTGGTTTTCACCTCCTTTGTCCAGGACCTCCAGTCTCATTGTTCCTTGTGCAACACAGAGGTGGTTTAACACCAGCGAAGGGCTAATTAACCAGTGGCTCACAGGAAATTGGGCATTCCTACAGGATTTCTACACTGTCCCCAAAGGGTAATTGTTACAAAAAGCCATTAGCACCCTTTTTATAGAGGCAATAATACACTAATTATGGCATTGATGTGTTTAATTGTTGGTAGCACAGCTGCTGAATACTTCTCCATAACTTGTCGGGTATCCAGCCAGCCCAACTGGGAATTAAGATTTCCTTTGGCATTAAATTTTTAACTGTACTTGATGCCTTTTCAGGTGCAGAAAGAACATTACCCTACTCTTACTTGTCACTAGAACAAAGATGGATTGCATTTAAAATGTAATAAACTTGCCATTTGCTCACTTCCAAGCACAGTAGGAGAGAGTTCAGCCCCATAGTAATTACTAGCACGGAGGAGGAAAACAGCTACAAAGAATTTGCACCCTCACCTGGTTTGGTGGAATATGGGATGGTCAGTAAGGGGAAAGATTGGCAATGTACCAGCTGTAGAGGAACTCCCACATACAATACAGAATATAAAGAATCAAGAGAGAAACTTCAGTGGAAGAAAGTGATGCTAGTGTATCAGATGATGCATGGTGCTACCGTATTGGAATAAACAGGGAATTTTCTTGTACTTAGTGAGAAAAAGCTGTGGGAGCATGGCCTTCACACAGTCACCAGACATAGATTTCCTTCGTGGGTATTTCAACTACAACAAATAATTCCTATTTGTGTCTTTGAATGTAAGAAAATTTTAGCTAAGAGCTGGAAACGCCATATAAAAGTGCTTCCTTTATGCTAATGTCTGAACTTGTACCTGTGATGAAAATCCACAGCAGATTCCAACTTACTCTGTGGAAATCTTGGCTATTGTGTCACAGGAGCTGTACTCCACACCCGTGAAAATGTCCTTGCACTGCCCTGTCCGGAAACCATTGAGCCAATCCCCCGTGGTGCGGAAGGCTGAAATGTCAATGTTGCTTTGGTCCAGGAGGAGATTTGATGGCCTGAAATAAAAGAATAAATGAAAGTTAGGGAACAGGGATAGAAACAGATTTATTTTGCATCTAAACTTAGCAGTGGCAGGAGCATCCAGGCTGGATGTGGCTTTGCTGTTGGTCTGTGGGAGCTCTCAGCTGCTGAGGCCACCATGGGGGCTGATGCTGGCAGCTCTGACAAATGCTGTGTAATCATCCTGCTGATGAGCAGCAGCCTCCCATGCCCGTGTTTAAATCACTGCAGCATTCACAGAGTGTATTGTTACCTCACAGTTTAAGGTGAAAAGCATTAACAAACCTAAATTAGTTCACGTTTATGTGATTCCCCCAGTCCCAAACATCACACAAACGATGCACACTCCAGGCTCCAAGCTGAGTGTGTTGGTAGAATTTGTTCATGTCAAATATTCAGAATATTGCTGACCACTGACAAACCCTAAATGTTGCTACTAAGTTAGAAGCCTCAACAATAAGTAAAGTACCTTATTTTTATTGTTTTATTGCAGGCTTAAAGCCAAGCATGTGCTTTGCTGTGCTGCACTTGAGACTGAACTAGAGAATGTTCAAAGCAGTTATCTCTGCAACTTCAGAGTCTATTTTCTGCCCCATAATTCTTTTCCCCTCTAGTAACCTGCACAGGAGTCTGACTACTGCTGCTGAACCCATTTGAAGTGACTTTTGTCACTGGAAGCATTGAAAATGAGAGGTGGCTGGACTGACAGCATAACTTAAAGGCAGTGATTACACAGTGTAACAGGTAGGTGACAGCTACTGGAACTGAAGAACTGATCTGGGTTTTAAAACACTCTCTTCACTCCATACCCAAGTCACCTCTGAGCACTGGAACAAACATAAATAGGAGGAGATTTTAAAGGCACCAAGAGAACCACGTGTCTAAATATCAGTGCTTTTAACCTCATAGGAAGCCTAGAAAACCCAAATCCTTCTCAATTCCAATATGCCCTAAATTCCATCAGTTTCAGCAGCACTACAACAGCATGCCCTTGCAGTACACCTGACTTGCCCTGGAATCAGGAGATACCACATCAATTATAGAAGTAACATTAGTTACATCGAGATTTTTAGCTTTCACTTTTGAAAAAGAGAAAAATTACTTTTGGTATTGGCTACACATTAAACAGCCCCTTTTACTTCTGATGTTTTCCCAATTGTTATCAATCAGCTGATTTCTTTCAGGCTCAGAAAATTAATATAACGTTTTTTTCCTTTTGGGAATGCAGGGCATAATTAAAGAGCTACTTGGATGCTCGAAAATCTTAACTCTAAAACACAGTTTTCCCCATGTCCCAGAGCTGTGATGTCCCTGATGGGGCAGCTCTTGCCTGGCTACCTTCCCTCCAGAGCCCAGCCAGGACTGTGATCACTGTCACCAACTCTGGACCTCACATGCTGGGAACAGGAAAGAAAAGCAACAGAAGACACCAGAAACCTGCTCTGTCCTCAAAACACCAGCTTAGACACCTACATGATACCCCGCTTTAAATGCCCTCCAGTTAAAGTCTCAGGTTGATAATTAGGCCCAAGATAATTTTAATCAGTAGCTGTAAGACCTGACTTTCACTGACTGCTGTTTATCCCATGAAGAGCCAAGGGTTTTTATTTATAGTTTTCTGGGTATAGTGTCTGGAATCCCAAGATATTAATTAAGAGTATTTATGAAGTGTTCTTAGTGATAAAGCATGGATCATTTTTTTTCCCCAGCCTAGTATGCCTTTTTAACTTAAGTCTAATAAAACAAGGTCTGACTCAAGAATCACTAATGAAAAAAAAAGTATAAACAAGTTGAAATAGAACAGGTCTCTAGGATTAGGAATTAGAATGGCCCAAAAGAGCCTTTACGTTTATTACTTGGATCAAAGTATCATCATGACAAAAAATATGACCTAATTTTAATGCGAGTGACCTCAGAGTAACCAGCACTGTAAAGTATCATTTTTCTTCTTGCAGGATTCCAAACAAAAATTAGTTACTTTCCTCCTCAG
Source organism: Oriolus oriolus (assembly GCA_013400235.1). NCBI lineage: Eukaryota > Metazoa > Chordata > Aves > Passeriformes > Corvidae > Oriolus > Oriolus oriolus. Next base: position 277,819 of record VXBT01008397.1, on the reverse strand, counting down.
AGAGGACATCTGGACTGTTTATCAATGAGCAGGAATTTGCCTCGCTGCAAAGAGTCTGTGATGTCTCCTCGCATGCGCCAGGGGAGAGCTGGGCTTGCAGAGCATCTGCACACCCTGGCAGGTTTTCTCCCCCTGACCCAGCCCCTAGACAGAAGGGCTGAACACGAAATTTATGGTCTGGGTGATGTGCGCCATGAGCTCACACTTTAGCAGACAAATTAGACGGGCTGCAGTCCGTGCAGCTGTAAACGACGTCCTGCAGGGTTCCACCTGATCCTTTACAGCTTTCCATAAATCAGTACCTACCAGTTTCAGAAGAGAGTCATTAAAAAGAAATCATGGAAATTACATGTTTGCTCAGGGGAAGTGAAATAGAACATTTCTCTCCATCTTTTCTTCTCTCCCCTCCTCTTTTTTTTCCTTTTTTTCTTCTTTTTTTAACTCTTTTTACTTTGTTGCTTTGACTAACTATGATACACCCTCTCACATCATCTTCTGACAGTCATGGCAAGACTTTCTATCCTGTTCACCCTGACTGTGGGCCCTACCTACAAAGTTGTATTTACTGACATGTGGTACCCTGAAAAAAAAAAATCATCAAGACTCACTTTGGAGAGACAAATTGAACAGTGAGATGCCAGTTACAAAATATCCTGTGGCTGGAAGCCTTCTCTGGATGTGTCCATTACTTTAACAGTTGGAATTAACCTTTGAGCCATCTGCAGTGAGGAGAACTATGGTGCATTGTCATTAGCACAGCTTTTTGTCACAACACAGGGAAAATTTTGCTGCACTAACAACAAAAAATGCAGAAAACATCATTAGGACCCTTCCCAGTACAGCATGAAAATCTCGTCTCTGCTTGGCTGCTGTCTAGGGAGAAAAAGAGACAAACTAACTTGTAAAATCCAGGAACTGAGACAAAGAAAACGAAAATGTCCTGCCACTTCTTCTGCAAATACACAGAGGAGCTGTGAACACACAATCCCAGACTTTGTACTGTAGGAGCCTCTCTCTTTCCATCCCTTCCTCCAAACAGCACGACCAACCTTCAGTTTTCTAAATGTGGACTTTACCTTCCACAGTCAATTTCTTTTAAAGAGGAAAGCATAAAAAAAACCAATCCAAAAACATAAAGTAATTTCCTGTGGCAAATTTTAGGTAATTAAAAGTTCATTTTATAAAGTGAAGTTGCTCCCTATGAGCCTGGTTGGAACACAAATCCTGTGAGCTTTATGATTATGGCAAGCTGAAGCACAGAATTCAGGTCTAACAAGAATTCTATTTCAAGAGAAGAATAACCCCAAAACCATCAGGTGGCATGGAAAGCAAATTTCAGTTTTATCTTCTACAGCAATCAGAGTCATATGCATACATGTGTATCAACAGGAAACCAGTAAATAAACGCCATGCTGAGGAGAAGTAGTTATTCTGTTTATTTGATTATCCCTGGACCTTAAAGATAAAAATCTTCAGAGTTCCCACTCTTCATGCCCATTTTTAACATGCTCTTAGCAGAATTGATAATTTAGTCCTTAAAGTACAATTCACCTCTTAAGGGGGCACATTTGCTTTCCCCAAGGGCTTTCATGTGATGTCTTCATACTCTCCAAAAAAGGAGGTTGTGGGCTGCTCCTTGGAGTGAAAGGAGAACTGGAGAAATGAAGAGGGGCAATACAAATAACCAAAGTGAAAAACAAAGCAGTTAAGGCTGCAAAAATGATACACTTCTCTAAATGTCAGTATTTTTTGTTTTCTAGCTCCATTGTTGCAAAAAAAAAAAACCAAAAAAACACCAATCCAACTTACCACAGCTTCCTCTAGGATAAAAAGCAAATAAAATTTCAACTGCCCCAAAGGTCAGGCCTTTAGTCTTCCCTACTCCTTTAGCTGCCTCTCAGAACATAGTTTTCAATGTGCTTGTATCTTTTCAGCATCTTGGTAGGATAATAAATCACATCCCTGGGTATATCAATGCTCCTTCATTTACTTTTTTCCAACACCAAACCACTAAAGCCAAAAAACACCAGCACATTGCTGAAATTTATTTTTTTTCCTCTCATAACACAGCTTAAGTTGTGCTTTTAAGGAAATACAGGCACATTTCCTGGGATGTGTTGCTGGCTGACAGACCCTCAATGCCATCCAGTCATTACTGTTAGGACAGTCTGTAGGCTCCTTGGAAAAGGGAAAGGAAAATGCTCTACAGAGCTCTTAAAACGCTTAAAATCTACCATTTGCTGTGGAGAGTTTCCCTTTATATCTCACTTTTGGCTGCACTGTTGTTGCCTACAATCAAAAGAGAAAAAACCCTTGCAGCAGTGTTAGAATAGTAAAGTAAAAAGAAGACCTTTATCTGGAAGCTTCCAGGTGTCCCAGTGGTGATGGGCACACCTGAAATCAAATTTCTGCCATTTTATAAGATTAATTAATTAGGATATCTAACATGTACATCCAATAGGAGATTCAGCTGCCCCAGTAACCCACCGCTGGGTCAGCCCCTTGGAGTTGGTCCAAGGGGTTCTCTGCCCCACTTCTTATTGTAGGTCCCCTACCTGGAAAAAATATTATCAATCTAACCAATATTTCAGCGATGTGTTTAGAAGGTCAGCTTATTGTTCCAAAATCTAGGGGAAAAGGGCAGGAAAAGGACTGGAGCTACAGCCATGCATTAGCACCCTACAAAGTTACAAATATATGAGAAATATATAAAAAGCTTAGGCACCCCTGAGAATTTCTACTTTTGCCACAAGAAGCGTGGCAATGGCTAAGTGCCGTTCTTCCTTCCAGCATTCCCAGTGTGGAATTGCCACCACCACTAACGAGGGCTCCGGGAGCTGAGAACAGCAGAACAAGAACACCTCGGAAATCTCAATAAACAGCAAAGCCTCCCCTCCCCATCAGGCCACCCGCTGGTCCAGCTGCATTTCTGTTTAAATACACAGCACCCAACCCGGCCCGCTGTAAATTCCCGCCCAGTTTCACCGAGTGGAGGCAAATTAGGGGTGTGAAAGTGCAAATAGATGTTTTACTGTCGCTGTTAACAGGGAACCCCAGCTCACTTCCATCTACTCGCTTTGAAGGGACAATGGCTGAGCCGTGCCTGCCCCAGGCTCAGTAACAATGACTGCTGGGAAAATCGGGTGAAAACAGGGCTTTTCTGTCTCTAGCTGAATGAAGTCCCTAAAAATCTCCTCGGTCTAACCCCTGCACAGTCCAAACTATGTTTAGACACCGAGGAGTAGAATTTACTGTGTTCCATTTTGTGATTTGTAGTTAAGTTTCTTCCCCCCGCCCCTCCATAAATTCACTCTTTTATGTTTAGCAGGCTTCACAGATAGAGAGCTGGAGTTTTAAGTTTACATTACTTAAATTCTTTTAGGGCGAACAGCCTGGGTTTAGGACACAGATTATGTTGCTGCTGGATTTTAAATGAAGCTTAAAATCCACACAGAATCTTACTCTACACAGCATTTGGCCAAACTCAAACCCTGTTGTTAAGACCCTGACAACATCCAAGGAAAACTGAAATATCTTCTCTTCCATCCTGGAAGTCCCTAACGAGGAGAAGCAAACAAACAATATTACAGCCAGTCAGCAATATATGTCAAGCATCTGAAGCCTTCTGACCTGAATGGCAAAAAAAAGGAACTTCTCAACAAAGTGTTCAGCCAGTCTAAATAGTAATTTCATTGCAAATATTTTTGTAAAAACAGGGCTTGAATTATGCTGCAAAATAAGCAAGTCTGAGTTTTTTATTTGCCCTGTTCACTGCTCCTTTGGAGTTTGATTTTCATAAAAATCCTACGAAGCTAGAATATAGACTGTTTCCACCAAATTATCAGATTTTAAGTGGAAATAAACTTTGTGAGGAGCAAACTTCAAATTTTAAATTGTAAACACTGCCCCTGGGTGTCCGAGGATGATACCAGTGAGAGCAGCACAGTGAGAGACAACCAAGCACATGTTTAGCAGTGAACCCTTGCAATCAATGAGTCACAAACAACAGCTCTTCCAAAGACCTCTCAAACAAATTACCCCAGCCAGTGTTTCAAACAACACATCAAATTCAAGGAAATCAAGCTAGGGTTGTAAACAACTTGCTGACACATAAAAGAATGGATGAGGAACGAATTATTCATACATGTTTTTTCATCAGGAAGAATATCTGACTCTGACCCCCTAAATTTTCTGGGCTATATGAGAAGAATTTCAGGTATGATTTTTCTGAAATAACCGGAATTCTCAGGTGTTCTTCTCCTCTTCCTTGCAACACAATTATTTCCTCTTCTCCTAAATATGTAGTTGCAGTGTAAAGGAACAACAACAGCAATACCTGACGCTTTCACTATACCAAAAGCAAACACAGAAGCAGGTTGGGATTTTTTTGTGCAGATTCCATGTCAGTTTTGCAGTCAATCAGAGGCGTGGCGGAAATCCAGAATTTCTAAGAGTCATATGTTGGAATCAGAAACAAATTTCAATATTATTTCACGTGCTTTTTTGGGGGGTTTTTTTGGCAGAGGGCTGGGCATTAACTTTGCTATTCCTGTTTCATAGGTTCATGAAGACTAAAGGACTTCAGTACCCCCTACATCACAGATGTGAACACACACAGCAACTATGGGAAAGCTGCCACAACATTTGAGCTGCCTGAATCCTGTGTCACAACCCTTATACCTCAAGATCACACTACACTATGACAGCTTTGGGACACAGAAATGCTTTAAATAAATTACACATTATGTTTTAAATATATTTTTTGAAATGGCCATGTAAAAGTAAGATTCATGTACATAAATTGGTAATATACATGGTAAATATATATATATGTATATAAAAATTCAGAATCAGAAATATAAGTAAGAATTAAAAAAAATCATAAATATAAATCAGCGAAAAAAGTGAAATGGATGAAAAAAAAAAATTCACGAGTCTATTTCAGATTTGTAGTGTATACAAAGTATTTCCAGTTGCATGACTCAAGTTACATTTTTTTCCCCACAGAAATGAAACAGCAGCTAAAGAGCCATTTTAGCTTCACCAACTTGCTTGCAGGTGGGTGAAATGATTCTGACTCCCCAACCCAAGTTGAGAAAAGTTTCCATCTGCTTTGTATCTGTATGAAATGCTCACAAATGTGAAGTAATACACAGTGGACTGAAAAAAAAAATAAGCTCGAGAGGAAAAATAATGAACTTGATCAAAACTGGAAGAACGATGAACTCACTTCCACCCTAAAGATATCCAAACAACCTAAGGACTCTGTTAGAAAAATGAACATCGTGTTCAGAAAACAGGAAAGAACAGCAAGACATAAATCAAATAAAAATACCATGAGACTGTGCTTTAGAAAACTACATGGCTTGTACTGAGTTCTGTTCCTACAGCCCCTTACAGAGCTGGTTAACTCCAGGCAGCCTAAGGGACACAAAAAACCCATGTGTCCAGAACCAGTGCAGCTCTTGTTAGCAAGAGCTCAAGGTGGCCACCTGATTAAAAAGTTAATTTTGACAGGCAAGAAAGAAATCAGCCCTACTCTGTACTTTACAAGGAATAGAAATGGAGTTTGCACGTGAATCTGAGATGAAACACAACACCAGGAAAGGTATTATGAAACGTTTGCTGTGCCGAGGCTACAAAAACCTTTTGTCAGTGTAAGGTTCAAAGACACCAAGAATGGTCTGCAAAGCGATGATCAATAAGGATAAAAACATCCCCTCGGGCATCAAGAAATTATTAGATGCCATGGAGTGGCCTGAAGGGATAGAAAACTTTAAAGGAAAGAGAGAATTGAAGGCTTTGACTCCTCTTCTGTGAGATATTAGTGTAAAACGTGCCTGGGCTGTGGCCTGAAATCAGATGTACAGCCAAGCACATCCTTCAGGGGAGCTCAGCTAACAGCAACCAGCACCCAGAGGACAGGGATGTCCTATGCACCTCCAGAAATATGTTTTTTAAATAGGATACAACAGCGCTGTGACTATTTTAAACAAACATCAGCCCTGAAATCTGCAAGAAGAGACAGGTTTTGCATCTGCAGCAGAAGCCGTCAGGTTAAACATTTTTCCCTGACCGAGGATATTCTGAACACCTACAAGCATATGGTGGGCATCAAGCTTTAGCATTCCTCCAGTAGCACCACAGACATGGCTAAAAGAGAGCTGGGACCTCTATAATTTAGATTAATTGCTTATTATGGGTAGGAGGAGAGACGGTGTGGGAGTGCTGCAGCCTCAAGTAACAACTGAGAGCAGCCATCTGAGCCGATGGAATCCCTGGAGCCCTCGGGGCTGAGTCTCTGAGTGCCTTCCCTCTGCAGTGATGTCTGTCCCTCTGTGGCTGCTGACAGCAGAGGAGTACTGGCAGCGATCCCACTGTGTCCCCTTCTCCAGGAGCTGCCCTGACTCACAGCCCTTCAGTATCAGTTACATATTCCTGCACACGAGGCTATGGCACGGCCCGAGCCCATTTCAAGTCTTGCTTCTCATTTTTCTGCCTCATTTTTCTCTGTCAGTCTGTCAAAACGTGGTGCTGAACCTCAGTACCCTGCCAGCAGCACCAGGGGCCTGTTACCTGCCACCAGTGCCTCTCTGCAGGACACCAAGGGGGTGCAGAGCTGGCTGCAGATTTTCAGCTGTGTCTAAGCTTCGAGATTAGTCTAAGGTTTGAGATTAGTCTGCTTTGACAATGGTTACCTGGCATAGCACCTGCACTGCCCAGCATCCCTCATTTGTGTTTATACATGGTTGTGTTTGAGGACAGCCTGGGTTGGCCTGCAGACACTGACAGAGTGTGAGATGGAGAGATCACGGATCCCACATTCCCTGGACTGCAACAAATTCCTTCCTAGAGGGGAAGGGCATGAGCTCACCCATGCTGGGACCCCACAATGCCCTGTCTCACCAGGGAGTGAGGAGCTGAAGAATGGGAGAGGGACTGCACTGCTTGGGAATGTCCAGGGATGTGGCAGAGGAAGGGTAATTGGGAAGGAAGGAATAAAATCACCTTTGACGCTGCCCTCCTCAGAAATGTGCTCTGTATCAAAGTGAAAGCAGCAGCAGGAGGAGCATTTCACTGAGAGCTCACCTACAGCAGCTGTGAGAAGCTCCCTACCATGCAGGCAGCTTCCTTGCTTCCTTCCTTCCCTGCCCACGAGCAGAGAGCATGGCACTGTGTTAGGGACATGCAGCTTCTGCCACCCTCTGCGCCAGCAAAACACAGAATGGAACAGGAGCAAAGAGAGCATGAGAGAGACAGAAGGGAACAATGTCCCACTGTGGAGCTCCTGCACAGAGCCCAGCAGGTGGAAACAGTGCACAGACTGAATTTGGTCTCCATTAGAGGATATCAGCTTCTGCTGGCGATGAACAGGTAACTGGAAATGATGGTTCCATATTGTTTACAGCTCTGCTGTGGTTCAAATCTGCAACTGGAAGGACAGCAAACAGGGAACATTTTGCTTCTGTTTGGAATGCAAAACATGCAGCTCTGGTTTCTGCAATCAAGCCTCCAAACCCAAACAAGATAGTTAGGATTCTCAACTCCCCTATTCAGCAGATTGCTGCAGCATATCCCTATAAAATAATCATTTGCACCAATCGTTTGCCAAATAGGGGTGCAAGGTGTTTGGAAGAAATGTACTCGACTGAGGAAATGGTGTTTAAACAGTTTGGTGGTTTCCCCAAAAATGTGTTGTGTTTTTTTGTTTGGTTGGTTGTTTTTTTCTGTCACCTCCCAGAAATAATTGCTTCTGTAAGCATGTTGGTTTCCTATGTGTTAAAGGCTCACCAAGCAAATTATTGAAACATAATTAGTGTGCGAGCCATCTTCTCTCAATATATAAATTTAAAAGCAAGGCCCATTAGTATGACTGCTTTTCTCCTCCCATCTCTACTTTCTTTTTCTCCTCTCTGGCGTGGCAGTAGGAGGTAATTAGAGTGGTCAGTCTCTCGCTGAGGGTGCAGCACGAAGCCGGGGCCAGGAAGAAGGAGGCAAGGTCCATTGCAGTTGCACAGCAGGCTGCAGGATCAATGCAGTTCTTTCCACTGCCTTTGCTCCATTTCCCTCTGTGCCTTCTCATTCAACTGCCGTGGTGGGAAGTGTGCTGCATCTCAAGTAAAGGTCTGAGAGGAAGGTTTTCTGTGTTCCCTTTTGAAACCTGCCTCATGTCAGGCTCTGGTCTCTTGCCCAGTGAAACACAGAACACCCTCCAAGGCCTGGGTCTGAAGCCGCAGAGGAGCAGAGTGCATTTCTCCCTGACTCTGGCTGCTTTGCTGACAGAGGATTTGGCACTAGCGATCATGCTGAAAATAATTTTATGTCTTTTACACCCCTTCAGTAAGAGTGTGACAATCTGTGCATTGTACAAACCAATTCTCTTTAACCCTGCTTAACTAAAGCTCTTCTTTCACCACATCCTCATTGTGCCCTTAGGTGTCAACACACTCTTCAGCTGCTCTCTCTCAATGAGATAATTCTTATCTCATCATAGTGATGATGTTCCAGAGTGTGTTGAAAACTCAGGATTAAAAATGAATGTTTTTAATGCAATTAGGAGCATTGCACAGGTTGAAAATGAATTCCTAGTTAACACATTGATCTAAGAGGGAGTGTAAGTGCATTTTTAAGTCTGTGAGTACTACTGAAAGCAAAAAAAGGATTATTCATATGAATAAAGTTAACACGACTTGTCAGGGAAGAGCGTAAGTGTATTTGGACCCAATTCAGAAAGATACTTAGGAACGTGGCTGGCTGTAACCTATGAAACACTAAGCACTTAAAACACCCCCAAAGGGCAGAAGGAAAAATAAGATCACATGATGGCCAAATCTGCCAGCTGTGTTTTTCTTGTAAAACTCTTCTCGGTCTTACAGTGGGTTTCATAAACTTAGCACAAAAATCTTTCACAAATTGGATAAATAATAGCAAATAACAAATAAAAACAGCAGCAATAATAAAAATAATAATATTAAATCCTTCTCCCAAAGGGATAGTCCGGAAGCATTCTGTATCCTTAAAGATTACAAACAGCTACAGTTAAAGGGTGAAGAGGCAGCAAAGAGAGCAAACAAATTCTAATTACAGGAGATGAAGGAATCAAAGAGGTTCATGAGCAGTGTAAGATCTACTATGTCACCTTGCCGCCGCGTTGGTGATGATTTTCAGACTGCTGGGATTACGGATCAGTTTATCCAGGATGCTGACAATCTGCTCAAACTTGGGTCTGTTGTTTCTGTCTTTCTGCCAGCAGTCCAGCATCAGCTGATACAAGGCAGCTGGGCAGTCCATGGGAGGCGGCAAGCGGTACCCTTCATCCACAGCCTTAATCACCTGCACAAGGAGAAAAGTTTGTGGAAACTTAAAGGCACCTTACACCAACTCGGTTTTTATCAGCTCTGTGAGCGTTAACGTGGACATTCTGTGTTTAAACAAACGTGTTTATTCACTAATTGTCTTGTCGTGCAATGCCTCTCGTTTATCTGCAAAGTAAACCAGGCAGCAGATTAGGCATGCAGAAAGGGGAGTTAAGATACAGTGTGTGACTTTGAAGAAGGTGAGTGTGTGGAAAGGATCTCAAAAACCCACGCTCAGTTCAACTGAATCCATAAACAAAAGCCATAGTTAGCAAGTACTTGCTTAAGTATGCCAAACTTCAAAAGGTCTTGAATATCTCTCCTCTCATCACCCTTAGCAACACATGCTTTCCACATCCTCCAGTGGACACTGGAGCCCAAAAAAACAACAGGAAAAACAACCTTTCCACATCCTCCAGTGGATACAATTCAAAAAAACCAACAGAAAAAGACAACCTACCCTGCTGAAAAATCAATTTGCCCCCTCACGGGACATCCTGAACCAGCAGACAAAAGGTCTTGAGGATGATCTCACCAGGCCACAAAATGTTTTTAAATCTTACATCACAGACACCTATACACTTTCTATTAGGCAGTGCCAGCCCAATTCTTGTAAAATTTGCCTAGATTGATAAAATTTGTCTAGATTGTCTATAATTTTTCCAGACTGACACACACAAAACCAAGAATTGTTTAGAATTTATGCTGTCCAGGAGCTGTTTAATCCAGCCTTTTCACAAGAGTCTAACACCTCTTGATCAGGCCTACAGTATCCATTGCCTCATGAATAAAAAATCCCAATGTATTTAAAGTAGAAAATGATAAAGCCTATTCTGTTAATTTTTCCTTTTTATCTAGATCAATTAATTGAAAAGCAGAACAAACTGAATCAGAACAAGGACAAGAGAACAGTCAATGGTTTAAGCAGCCAAGAAGGAGAGGCACATAAATAGGTTAATTCTTCTGTTTCTGATTTTAATGTGATATTATTAAAGGCATTCCACTAATATATCAGTCTGCACAACAGGATATATTAATCTCCACAAACAATAGAAAAAACATTCATTACCAATTAAAAGAAATACCTAGTTTTCTGCAGAGACTTGGGTTGCAGAGGTACCCATTTAAAAGGAAGTTTTCTTCTCTTTTTCCTTCTTTAACATAAAGTAGTACAGAAAATGTTTGACTACAACTATGTTAGTGACTTATTTATTTTAATTTAGGACTCTTAACAATATATATCAGCTCCTTGGAAAATCTATTTGTGTGAGTGACTGCACTCCATAAAATTTGATTCATAAGAAACTCCTGTGGAATAAATCTAAAATTAATAAAACAACAGAAAAAGAACCCAAAACAGATATAATAAAAATCTTCTTTGGGGAAATGTTATGCTTCTTTAAAATATACTGGGAGAGCCCCATTAATCATTTGGATTGCAGGCTTGGACAGTTTACTAATGTTACAAAGAAACCTGTATTGGAAGTCTAATCAGATCACTCTCCTTCTCTATTTTATCCATTGATTACTTCCAGAAGCATTTTGGTTTCATTAAGCTCTTAGCAGAAATGCTTTGCTTCTCTTTTTCACAAGTGCCAAGAGCAATTTATTCTGTGTATTTGACATTTACAGAAAACTTCTACAGAATATTGTACAAGTGGAACCAAAGGGGATCAACAGAAATTTAGGAGGGTTTTCTAACAACGAGCTAAGGAATGTAAAAGGCAGTGACTTCACTGCAGTGGAATTGTTTGCATCATCTTACAGAAAACCACCAATGGGATAAAATTCTCTACTCTGCTCCTTCAGAGGCCCAAAACACTCTGCTATAAAGATGGTGGATTTGTTAAGTTCCAATGAACTTTTACTTGACCAGGGAGATCTGTAGGTTTTAATCTCTGCACTTTATTCAATGTCACCATCAAAAACTCAGAGCCACCTGGTCTCATCATGCTTGGCTTCCTTTCACAGCTTGATTCCTTATCTGAGAACCTAACTCAGATAACAATTTACTCACATCCTGGTTGGACATCTCCCAGTAGGGTCTCTCCCCATAAGACATCACCTCCCAGAGGACAATCCCATAGCTCCAGGCGTCACTGGCCGACGTGAACTTCCGATAGGCAATGGCTTCTGGAGACGTCCATCGGATGGGAATCTTGCCCCCCTGGCAGCAAGACAAAACCAAAGAGTCCATATGACTGTCCTGCAACAAATATGGCTTTGTGTGATTGATTATTTTATCTCTGAGATTCTCAGTTTTCATGATATTGGTGTAAAAAAACCCCAGTGAAAGCTGGAAAATGCTGCTGCCATTTGTCATGGGAGCAAAAGAGAGAGTAAAATACATTTCAGTGCAAAATCTGCTGATATCGAGTAGATTTACCATAGATTTATCTATCTACAATACATATAGTATAACACAGCATACATACTTGATACACATACATACATATATATATATATATATATATAAATATAAATGTGTAGCATAATTTGCATAGATAAGAGTAAATGGTAAATCAAGCCTGGTTGATTTTCAGTTGTAAAATGTTTCGAAACTGGCATGACAGTCATACAGCATTAAAGATGAAAAATCCAGTCCAAGGGCCTTGCTTATAACCCAGATCCTTTTGCACAGCACAAGAAGGCTGGGTTTGGGCTGATTTTAAGGCATTGAAGTGAATTCCCTGTTGGTGTGGAACCTGCATGGCTTCACCTCTTTTCACCCCATGTTTTCTAGGACATCCAAGGAAAATGAGGGGCCATGATACTGCTCTGTTTCACTGAAGCCAAGCCTCCAGCTGCACAAGGCAGCAACTGGGACCACAAGCACAGATTTCCCATTCCAAAGCTGCCTGAGACAGCCACAGAAAGTCAGGTTCAGATGGGGTCATCTGTGCAGAGGGAAGAGTGCAAAACTGTCAGCTGGGAGAGTGGCCTTGGACATTTTTTACAGTCCTAAGAGAAGCAAGCCATCATTAAATGACAAACTTGAAGAGAATTGAAGCTACCAGTACAATTAACATGGTAGTTAGGGGAACATCTCTCTCTGGTCATGGCCACCACTTGGTGCTGTAGGTCAAGTTATAAAATACACAAAAGGAACCTCAGGCTGAGTTTCTAAAATCTGAGAATTAGAGCAAAGAGACAATTCTTGGTGATGCCAACTCTGACAGAGTTTTTTGAGAGTCAGACATGAGCAAATAAAGTTCTAAAAGAGAGTGGAGCAAAGCTTGTTCCTGTAGGCAATTCTGGAGTAAATGTGTTTTAGTACAGAAAACTGTGAGACTTTAAAGTTATTTCCAGTTTTGCACAACATGTACAGAATATTTTCTGAAGATTTCACACCAGACCAGCTCTTTGCAGTGCTTCTGACACCCCCCTTATACTCCAGCCACACACCTCTCCTCACAATCACCTGTGTGGGAAGAGAGTGCTCTTACTTCCACTGAGTAACCAGCAAGAAAAAAAGATTTAAATATATTATTTCTTTGCCTACACTTCCATAAACTGTGCCTGCACTGAGGGTAGCTATACAATCACCAGCTTTAGACTCACTAGCTTGGTTAACAATAGAAATGCAGGCATTAGTGTTAATTAGAAACCTAAACACAGACTAAAACCACTGAAGCATCTTCATTTTCATGGCTAATATTGCATACATTAAATTAAGCATAAACAACATAGGCAGGCCTGACTCAGACTACAATTTAGGCCTCCAAAATGCCACTAGATAAGTCTTAGGGGCTTGGCAAAGGTCAGGGAGGGGATTATCTTGGCATGTGGTTTTCATGGATCCCGTTCTATTTAGCAGAGCTCCTTACCAAAAGGCAAACCTTCACTTTCCACACAACCCTTAAAATTAGGTAAGCACCGAGTTTCCATGTCACTTGTGGACCAGCAAACAGGATGCAGAAAATAATCAGGAGTGTTTTAAACCACTGTTTTATCATTGAAGCCAGATGAAGAGTCTCTCTGTCTCTGTCTTGGAAATTTAATCCATTAGACGATGTTCTTTAGTCACAAAAAGTACGTTGTATTTTCCATGCATTGTAACTTTATTCACAATTCCCAGTGCTGCTCCAGAACAGCACCAAGAACATAAAAATGACTTTGTTTTTCTCATACTCAATTAATAAGCAATACTATATTCCCTTTACAAGTGTCCAGGGGCCCTCAGCTAGTCCAAGGCCCAGCCAAGAAACAAGGAAAGCTCTCCCATAGCCTCGTATTTTCACAACAAATCCACTCACAGTTTTAGATGTGAGGCTGATAAAGAAATCAATCTCTCTGTTTTCTGTGCTAGCAGTGAACTCTGGTTTTCAATAAAGAATGTCAGTCCTGGGGGAAAGCTGTGTCCCAAATTTACACCAACACAAACCCCAGCACCACGAAGAGAAAGAACTTCCTAATCAGGCATCTCCCACTTGTCCCACAGGCTCAGAAGTCACCTCAACACCCCGTGGACTGACACATCTGCAAAGCCAAGGTGCCCAAGCCCTGCTCAGCAGACCCACATAAACAATAACATTTTTGAGTTTTCAGAATATCGCTCTCTAAAAATCTGCATTTCCATGGGTCACTTTTGTAGTTTCACATTAAGACAGGGAAATGCAGCCCTTCTTGCTGAACCCGAGAGAAATAAAGGCCAGATGCCACACAGAAATGGCTCATGGCTGGAATGTGAGCACTTTAGACAAGGGCAGGAATTTCACATTTGATAGAAGGTCTTTTTAATCTTATATAAAAAGTAATTTATGCAATTGGAGAAACAGATTTACAAAAAAAAAAAAAAGAAAAAAACCCCATTCATTACTCTCCTAACATTTTGAGACTACGTTATTGCAGGAAGATTAGAAACTCAATGGAACAAGTTCTGGCTCTGATTTACTGAAAAAGGAAGGTACAGCAACCCCAGATTCACATTACAATGAGGGTGAGTCAGTGCCTCTCAAATTTTCTTCGCTAAGTCTCAGCTGTAATCCTATACACCTGCAGATCCACGTAGCATTACCATAAATAAGACAAAAATATTAATCAAAATGTAGTTAAAAAAAGAAATCAACTGCCACTGAATAGAGTCTAAAAGTGTAATTTTGGTATTCTGGTCCCCAATTTGTCATAAAAATGTCTTATTTTTAAAAAGAGATTTTCCTGACTCTTTTTTTGGAATAGTTTAAGAACAAGAGCAGCAATGTATTTACTGATTATTTTCTGAAGATAAATACAGTTTTTACATATTTTTGTCATGGTCTCCCTTTAAGGGCATGCTCATCATAAAGCCGAGCTCCCCGAATTTGAGTAAAAAGACAGTTTTGGTGCTAGAAATTGTAGGAAAATTGTTACTGCAGCTGAAAATCCCAGGCAGTCTAGGTCAGAGAACCTCTCTCAGGGTTTGAAATCAGTGAGCCAGCAGTAACCAAAAGTTTTATCTTCTGTAGATGGAGCTGCTATTCCTGCAGTATCTGGCTCTCCAACATAATTCATCTAAAGTCAATGAAGTCCTCAATTTATTTCCAGCACGTCTGGCACTCCAGCACAAGGCAGCTGTTTCCAGGACTTCAGAACCCATTCCAGTATTCTGATTTATGATCTGTTACAGGGTGACAGCCACAGGCACCTAAGCCACAGGCCTGGGGAGGAGAGAATGAAGAAAAATGGATTCTAACCGAATTACTAGAAGGACTTTGCAGAAAAAGCTGAAGATAAAAGCCTGACATTCATTCATTATGCCAGGACTTTGGAGAGTTCAGGAGATATCTTGCTGGTACAGAACAAGATGGTTTCATGTGAGTGAGATGAGCCTGACTTACCTTCTCACACACCTGAAAATTATCTGATGCTGCTTGTCAGTCCCTTACTAATGAATATTTTATATTGAAATTATCTCCTCCTTGAGTAGTCAGTGATGACAGAACACTGTTCCTCTCCCTTATGCTTAGCAGGCAAGAGAATTTATGGGGTTTTGTTTCCTTTTTTGTCACACCCTTCAATACACTCAGACTGTATCACTGTGATTTTGCATATATAGGGAAAGCACAAGTGATTTTTGTCCAGAGTGGGCTGCATTTACATTGAAGTGCCATGAGCACTGGTGATGTATCTATGTTCTTAAATAGTCAAAGTTCATCTACTGATTACCCAAATATTGTCTTTGAGAGACATAATTACAGTCCCTCTACAACTGTGATGGCTTAAAATCACTTCCACTTCATACTGTGCCATTAGTCCACTCATGTGTCATACAGACATCGAAAAAATAACAAGGATAAACCAGATCCATTTGACAATAACAATTTTAATACAACCTCAGTGTTTCAATTAAAAGTGAATAGATATGGAGAATGTAGATAATTACAGCACATCCCCGCAGGCACAAAGACTCTGTTAAAAAAAAAAATCTCAACAGCCAGTCAGCCTGATCCACACGCTGGCTTCTGCTTCTGTAAGCAGGCAGACCCCAGGCTGCCAAAGGCCTTTTGTGGTATCAAGGCAGTGACAATAATTCAGGAGGTAAAAAAATGACCCTGTCAGGTAGGAAAGTTCCTTACAACTCCTGATTCCCCATATTTCACACGTGCACTTGTGATCTTTGCATTGTCCTTCAGGCTTCTTGTACAATGGCATGAATATCACAGATTATGCATTGATATATAAAGGGATACATAAATTATTGGTATATAAAAGGATGCATGTTCAGAGCCTTTATGCAAAGCTTCAGACACGGCTTCTGAGAACAGCACAACATAAAGTTTCACCCAGGCAGTGGTGAGTATTGAGAGCCTGGCTGGGCTTCTTGAGGGTAGATCAATCCTGACTTGCAACTATGAATTAAAGCAGTGGAATCATTCTCAGGCTTTGACATTTACAGGTGGAAAATAGGGGTAGAACAGGAGCCTGAATAGATAAAGCATCCATCTTTGCACCTAACTCTATAAATTTCCCTAGTACCATGGATACTACATGGAGAACTGGGAGTAGGAGGAGATGGAGGACAGGAGGACATCAGTATAATTCACACTCTGTAATGTTTGAAATTGGAGTAATAATTTAGAATTTTTTTGTCTTTTTAAATAGCTTATAAAGTAGTTGTCATCCTTTAGTTTTAAAGACATGAAATAGTTTGGGACAGTGCCATTATTAGGCATGAAATAGTTTGAGATGATGCCATTATTTTAAAAAAGTGGCACTATCTTTGTCTTGGCTTTGTCCTATAATTAGTGTTTGCAAAATGTGCTAAGAGCAGCCTAGGAAACGGTCCTGTGTTTTGTGAAATGGCCAAGCAGCAGGAACATGAAGTACTCAGCTCTCTGCCAGTGGAGTGAAGCTCTGTTTCACGTCTGTGGTCCCCATTTTTTTCAGCTGGGGATCAAGCATCCCACCTGGAAACACTCCCTTGACATGAGCATAAGATTCACGTCAAAGGAAAAGTGAGTAAAAAAGACGAATATCAAATAGCCTTGTTCTTCTCTCAGAGCCAACATGTGGCACAGGTATATTCACAGCAACAACTCTTGAAGAGAAATTAGATTTGTCCTAAGTTGTATTTGAAGGTTTTAATTATGTGAGCATCTTCCTGCAGCAGTTTGCACACACACTATAAACGCCAGATGGAGTTTACTGAACACAGATGATTACACTTTGCAAAATAGTTTCTTTCCATCTGATTTCACTACCTAATTGCAAATAGGCAGGTAGGCTCAGAAAATAGGTGGCAGGAGGAGAGGAAGAGCAAATTCACACAGAACACTCGCAGAAAACACCTGTGCACCCTGATTTGTCCAAGCCACCCACAGACGTGTCACTGAAGTGACAGCTTCATTTTCAGGGAGGTGCACTTTCCTAATAAAAAGCTCTTCAGTTTGATGGGGAGATAGAAATTTTTCTATCCTAAGTTAACTAGGAATTAACTCGGACTTAAATTCTCAGCTCTTAATGCAAGCACACAAAATGCCTTTACTGAATTGTAGATGATTTGCATGCCCAGATCAATTCTGAAATAAGAGAATTGAACTTTGAAGCCTGTCAGAGGTGTGTGCCCTAGCAAAGAACACGTGTTGGGGGTGGGATGAGAAACTGAGAAAGGAGATATTAACAGAAAGGTCACGTGTAAGAAACATGAGATAAATATGCTGTGCCTGGTGCTGTGGATTAGTATCCTGTTGGGCATCACATTTAAGGAAAATGTAGTGAAGTTGAAAATAATCTGAAGGAGACCAGCAAGAACAGTGAGTTTGAGGAAAAAATTCTTAGAAAATAAAAGAGTGGACCATTTTCTACTGAGGAACTCTTGCCTTCCAGGAATATTTATTTATTAATGCTGTGACTCTACTGAGAATGAAAACTGCTTTCTCCTACTAATGTCTCTTTATGTTAACCATGACAGATCTCTGCAGACAGTTTTCTAAAGTGGTATATATTGCATATTTTTAACTACATGACAAAGTTTATCAGAGGGCAAAGAAAACACTGGAAGGTCAAGTAAAGAATAGAGTCTTTATGCCTGGTAAGTTATGAAAGTATGATTGATAAATAAGTATCTATTAATGTATGTGTACATAATGTGTCAGAAAACTGCCAGGATTTCTTTACTCATTTCTCACATGTTATTTTACTTCAGTCATGGAGAAGGCCAGCATGTAAACTACTAAAATTATTGATTGCTCCTGTCAGTGTTCAGGAATGAAGGAAACCTTAGAAAACCCACCTGAAGATTGTGCTGATAAACTCTAATCTGGTCAGCACAGTGAAGATGAGATGATTACTGTAAGCAATGCAAATTACACATGACTAAGATACTGGATATTAATGTCACTTTGTCTAAAGTTAACAAAATACACTTTAAATAGCATTAAAATGAACAACCAGATATCCAAGTGTAAAACACATATATGCATAAAGCTAAAGGCTTCCACAAAAAAATTGAAGTGTTATTCAGGTGATAATCAAGTGAGCATTTCTTGTTTTACTCAAGTTTTTACTCAGCTAGAGGTCCAAGAGCAGGTATAAATGACACAGCCTTGAAGAACAGTGATATCAGTATGCTCCAACCAGACCTATGTCCTATCATACTAGAAAACACACAAAAATTTGATGAGTAGGATTTTTTTTTTACTGTGTGGGAGCTAAACCAGCAGTGCAACTAAAACTACTCAAAGCACGCATGAGTAAATTATTGTGTGCCAAAAGAACTCAGGCCTTAATTGTGATATTCACTCCTTTACACATCCAGAAGAAAGAAAATGATAGTTGCATAGTTGAAGAAAAGTAAAGTAATCTACCAATACCAACCATACTTTTTGCCTCCTATTTTCTCATTCTGAGCCATGAATTAAAAAATAACTGTGATGAGCTTCTGGTTTATTGAGCATCTCTGGCCATACAAGATTGCAACACAGCCTCAGGGACTCCATCACCACATTTCAGCCTTTGTCATGACCAACAAGAATTTTAAAGGGGTAGAGAAACACAGGAACTCACCCTTGTGGTGTAAGCAGCTTCTGGGTCATCCTCCAGCACACGAGAGAGACCAAAATCGGAGACTTTGCATACCAGGTTACTATTGATGAGGATGTTACGAGCAGCTAAATCCCGATGGACATAGCCCATATCCGACAGGTACTTCATGCCAGATGCGATCCCTCGAAGCATCCCCACCAGCTGGATGACTGTGAACTGGGCATCGTGCTTCTGGAAAACATTGGAAATGTCATTTCAGAGATTGCTCATGTTCCTTCTTGCACAGACTTCTTTATAAATACCCTGGAAGCTCCTCAAATGAAGAGCTCATGAGTCAGGTGTTGTGATTTAAATGCCACACGTGGAACCATGCTGATCTCCCAATCAGCTGAGGGAAGGGGACAGATTTGCAATTCAGATAAAAATTCATTTTTCCCCTTCTTGCTGTCATCAGAGTTTTAATTTCCTAGATGGGACACGTGTGAAAGCAGCACATAAATCTAAGTTGTGTGTGCTCCTGAGACTGGAGTGTCAGAACATTAGAGAAACAGATGTCCAACTTCCCTGAAAGGCCACAGGATTTTTTAGTGAAAATCCAAGCCTTCCCCAATGGCCTAATGAAAGTTTTCTATTACACAAGAAATTGATTTAACAAAAGCAAATGCTGATCTGAGTCAGTGGCTTTCAAATTCCATTAGTTTTAAACTCATTCCTTAAAATTTTCCTCAATGTCAGGAACACAAAAATTACTGAAGCACACTGTGACTTAGCCTAGAAACCATTGGTTGCATATATTTCTAATCATCTCCTTCTGGGCATAATTTAGATTTCTCAACTCTTACTAATCCTGCTTGTTAACATCTACTTTTGATATTGATATATGGATATATAGACAATAGGACAGCAGTTTGTTGTAGTGCAGCTCCCAAATGAATTCCCCAGTGCTGTAAATGTATCCTCATGGGCAGCTTTCCAACTCCTCGTGCTGCTGCTTCTGGAATTGTATTAAATGTAGGGGAGATGGCTCTGCCACATGAGGTGATCTGACATGAATCAGTCTGCCAGACTGATTGCATCAATTTTTCATTTTTGATTACTATACTTGGGGGTGATAATAGCCCTGTAAACATTAGACAAATATATGGCACAGTGGATGCTTAAAGAGTCTCTCAGAATTCCCCTTCGTGAAGAAATTAATTATTTTTTAAAAATTCTTAGCAATTCTCTGTCCCTCTTTTTTATCAGAGCCAACTCAAGAGAATTTATAGAGACCCTGGAAAAGATTTAACTAAAATCCAGGAGGTTTCTAACCATGAACAGAATCAGATGCTCAGAGAGCCTTTCAATGGCAATGGGGAAAGCAAACAAAGTAGTTTCAAAAGGCATTTATAAAAGGGGTTATATGGCCTGAGTTGCCTGTGATATTAATGAGTCACAAGGTTCTTATCTATGTTTCCACACAAGAGTAGTAAAAAAAAAAAATCATGCTAAAATGAAAGAACAAGCTGAACAACTGCTCTGTGCAGCCAGAAATTATTCTCCTTTCCTCAGAGCTCTCTTCAAGGATTTCAAGCCTAAACAAAATATATATATAGTTCAGTACAGAGATATTTCATTCAGCTATACTGACACATTATTTATATGTATTTTACATGCTCCAGTAGACACCATAACATACATAGTACATAGTGAAATTCAGGTTGACAATATATCCCCTTTTGGGGTTAAATGTCTAGTTCAATGTTATGAATTTGGGGGATAATGTCATTCAACCGTGGCAGAACCAAAGCAGTCTCCCAGCCAAAGCTGAGTTTGCCCTAACAAATTAAAATTAAACCAGTGTTTCCCCTCAGATGGGATTTCATTTCTCCTGCACTCCTTGTTTTGCCACAAGTAAATCTTGGTGACACAGGGAGAGTTCGAATTTTTTTAGGCTCACTACCAACTTTGACAGAAAACAAAGATAAATCAGCCCACAGCATTAGTATGTCTAAGGTTGGGAAAAGAAAACAGGCCAGTAAACTTTGCTAGCTAAACATTTCTAACAGCCTCAGGTATGGGGCTATTCTCACAACTTTTCATTACTGATAAAATTTCCACAAATCCTTTCACTTTGAAAATCTCTTTCTTAGAAGCAGAGGCTGCCAACCAATAAATATAACTGCATTACAGTCACAATTCAGCCTCCAGAAAAACAATTTTCATTTTTCTGTGCCAGAATATTTTGTTTTGTTCGTTTTTAATAGATGCGACATACTAATGCAACCAGAATTATCCTACTTTTGGAAAAATGCTTACTGCAAATGGACCAGCAGATTCCTATGTGGCTTTCTGAGCACATTATGATACACACAAACCCAAATGGAAATACAGAATTATCAAGCAGCAAGAGCTGATGATGAATCAGATTCAGTTTCCTGTTGCACTTACTCGCAGGAAGCTGTCCAAGGAACCATTTTCCATATATTCAGTAACAATCATAACTGGTTTACCTGCAAATAGAGCACAGGGGTCAGGCTTTTTAAAGGAATACATTGGAATACAATCAGCAATCCCAAGGATTTCAGGAACGTGTCCAAATCTTCCTAACCCCAAGGATAATTTTTACATTTCGACAGGAAGCAAAAGATGCATGGGCAAACCAAGGCTGGGTGCCGATAAAGATGGAAAGGAAAGTGCACAATAAAACCCAGGGCACTGGGAAGAGAAGCAGAGCTGTAAGATGGGCATTCCCTCCTTCCAGGCAATCCTTCCTCCCTCTGTGCTGGGATCACCGACAGCACAAACCTGGACACAGCTGGGACCTGAACATGCTGCACCCACGGGGCAATGGCAAACTCTAAGGAAACAGCCCTAGAAAAGCCTTTAATATAATCCAAAACTCATCCACACATATTCAGACCAGTTTTTGAAACCATTCCTTCCACCTCAGGGTATTTTGTGACCCAACCAAGATCTTATATGCAGCTCTGACATAGTGGAGAGAAACGAATGCAAAAATTAACGTGATGACAGTGAAGTTTTCACACCAAGGTCATTGCCCTGCTAATATTTTACCATCATATGGATTTTATTATTTCATAATATTTACTAAAGCTTTGCTTATTTTCTCTTTGTGGTAGATAGAAAGGTGGGTAAGAGCATGAAGTTATTTAGGGAGATAAATTATTATTGCACATAAAATACAGGAAGGCATCTGACCATAAAAGTAGGATGAAGGCCTGCATATTGTATAGTGGGCATAGTGAAATTTTAGCTTTTAAAATTGAACAGCATGAGGCTTGATCAAGGTACCTGGTTTAATTAAGAACAAGAAAGTCATTAAAAAAGCCAAGTAAGTGGTAACAACTCCTTGTTTGTTTGCTTTTCAAAAAATACAGCTTCAACCACATAGAAATCTTAGAAGAGAAATAGTAATTTCAAAGTATGAGTTTAATATGAGAAGAAAATTATGCATTAATGGGTTCAAATGTCTTCTTTCTGTGGTACAAATGATGTGTTATACTGTGGGAATCACACTAATGAGTAACTGACTGACATCCATTCACCAGTAGGAAATACTGTATGCAAAATAATAATCTTGAAAGATATAGGAGATAATACAGATACAAGATCTAACAATGTAAGAGCTCAAAAAAAAAAAAACTATTTATGCTTAGTCTTGTTAGCCAGAAATACATAGTTCAAGAAAAAGTACTGAACTTGCACTCTGAGTGTAACATGAATTCAAAGGGGTTTCTGGTAACACACACAAGATGCTGCTGGACCTTTCAAGTACAGGGCTATCCAAAACTTTCTATGATAAATCAGTTTACTTTGCCTTGCACTTTGAAGCCAGGAGACAAGTGCCTGGTTTCTGTACAAACTCAGGCAATTTTATGAGACTTATCAGAAGAACTTAAATTAAAGTAAGAAATATGTCTTCCAAATTCTTACAGGAGCATCTTCCTGCCTTGCTCACCCACACTCCAAAAGCCTTAAGTGCAGGGTTTCACTCTCATTCTGTTGGAAACATGCCCATAATAAGAAGCACATGCTCTGAAGTTTTAAAAGAACCCTCTGCATCCATTTATCAAAGCACGGCCGTTTGTAAATGATAACAAGTTGTGTCAACAGTGTTGCCCAGGTTTATTATACTAACAGGCTACAAATTGCTGTAAATTATTAGTAAACTAAGCAGAACATGCATGCTGGTTATTAAGATTACTGCCTATAGTGTGCCCCGAAGGGTGGGGAAGCGGCTGGGAAAAGCAGGACAGAAATCCACGAGAAGAGGAACAATGCTGCACTGGAGGCAAGGCTGGAAGCCTGATGTAGTGACTGATTTGCTAAAAAAACCAACCAAACAAAAAAAACCCAAACCCGCAAGCTTCTTGTCCTTCTATCACCCTGTAGAATATTAAACAAAACAAATTATTATATTTACTAATTTATTTACTTTGGGCCATGTACTTTTGCCCGGTAAAATGGAGACAAACAGCTCCAGAGCAGATTTCTCAGCTCCTGTACTCGAGCTATCTGGAGAGGGTGTTGCACCCCTGAGGCTTTTACTGCCTTCAGCTGGGAATGTTCAGAGTTTGCTCTCTCATACACTGATGTGATGGGCAGCTGGCACTCCTGACCTCCCCTCCCAGCCCCTCAAAGCAGACAGCAGAGGTGTGAATACACCTGAGCAGCAAACTCACTACAAGTCACTTATACAGAATACAGACAGAATTAGTCATGCACATTCAAGAGCAATGCACACATTCCTGCATGTACAGCAATTAAATTATTGTCTTGAGTGCTCCAGGAATACAAAATGTAGCAAAATAGATTTTAGCTCAGCTCTGTGCAGACTGATGCTGGTGTTTCACGTGATTTTGTGACTGCAAATCTTATTCTGACTGTACAAAGTGTGTGTCACTACGAAGCAGGAGATAAACCTCGATTTATGCAGGCAGACCTTTCCTAATGGGACTGTGAGACCCAAGATAAACAATCATTTCTTTGTTATTGAAATCAGCAAAACAGACTTTCATGAATCACACACAGAGAAGGCATTATTTTTATTATAATTATGTGTCTTCCTAACATATAGTGTTTTACATACCTTTCACTAGTGACTTTTATACATATTCTGGTGGGGTTTTTAATTTCTTACACTTTTCTGCAGTGTGCTAAGAATTTTTTTCAGACCTGTGCTTGTGAACCCTTAATCACACAATTAAAAAAAAAAATCTTAAAACCATTTACTTAAACCAAAAGTATTTGGTATGTTTCTATCCAGTTAAACTGGAAATATCTTCAGCAAATTCCAAGCTGATCACTGAAATGGCAAAGAGCTGCTTTGCCAGCAGGGTCCTCTAGGATGAACAAGGAAATATCCTACCAATTTTTTCCACTCCCCTGAAAAATCTTGGAGCATTCCTGATTTTTTTTTTTGACTGCCTCATATAAAATCTTATTGATCTCCCAATTACTAACTAATGTAGGTAGATAAATTTGATCACTAAATTTATCACTTTGTTCTGTCATGGAAATATAGAAAGTGTAGCTGAAGAGGGTTGTTGAAATATATTACTTTTCCAGGAAGGTACCACATATACATGGAGGTTTCAGTTAATTTTTTTGGTCTCAAAAAGAGAAGGTAATTTGTTATCATAAACAAAGACCAAGAATATGCTTTAACAAAACAAAAAAAAAAAAAAAAAGAAAAAAAGCCCCAACCAAACCCATAACAAAAGCACCCAAAGGCAGATTTAGAAAATGCATTTAAGTAAATATATATAAAATCACAGGAATAAAATTAATTTTACTGCTGAAAGATTAAATCCTCAAGACTTTTTTCTTTTTGAGATTTTTACCAAGATGTATGAATTCTGGAATTCTGGAGCTTTAAAATGCCTCATGCTGGTACATATTGAATATCCTGTGGAGTATTCCCCCACATGAAAACCATGTAGGAAAAAAGTCTGGCCTTATTTAATAATTCACTAGAACCAATTGTTGTACCAGGTAGGCTGTTCATCAATTAGTGCTAATGACAAATCTAATGATTTAGTTGAAACCAGAACAGAGTGCAATTCAGTGCAATTAGGAAGCCTCGGCACATCAGACTCCACGACTCCTTACCAGATTATCACCCAGCGCCTCTTGGCCACTGTGAAGCAATTTATAGCTCTGGAGTTTATTAAACCTGCCAATTTATTACTGAGCTTTTTGCAGAGCATAAACCTGGATGACTTAATTTATAGTTCACTTTTGCTCTCCTTTGAACAATCAGCAAATCAGAGAATTATTTAGGCTGGAAGGCACCTCCATGACATTTCCATGCACAGATGTCCCTGTCATTTCTTACTTTTAGTGACGACTCCCTCCAGTCGGATGATGTTGGGGTGATCAAACTGGCCCATGATGCTTGCTTCTCCCAGGAAGTCCCTCCTCTGCTTTTCTGTGTAGCCAACTTTCAGGGTTTTGATGGCCACAGAGATTTCCTTTTTAGAAGGCAGCTTCAGGCGTCCACTGCACACTTCTCCAAATTCCCCTGAAAAAGAGAATGGAAAAGTGACAAAAGCTGAAATGTGGTTATTTCGTAAGGATTTGAGAAAAAGGAATCAGCACGCAAAAAAGCCCCTGGAGTGTGGTGTATACTGGTTTAACCTTTTGCAATATGCAAGAGCAGAGCACAAGGAAAATCATCTTAGTATTCAAAAGAGGAAGTATTAAATGTGTAGAAAACCATTGGAAGGAGACATCTCACTTGAAATTTTTTTCAGTTAACTAATTTTTACACAGATCACATAAGGAAGTTTCAATATGTTAATAAAATATGTTAATATTTCAGCAGCAACCGATTTCAAAGTCCCTTTTCAGCTTTCTTTTCCAAGGTTTTTTTTCAGACAGCCAAGTTAACCAAAAAAGGCCCTGAATAAGTGTGTGGTGGGGCAATGACCTTTCTCTGTTGCTAACCCAGGCTAGATTTGAGTCAACAACATAGATGTGAGAGTCACCATTATCTTATCACCAGCTGCTTCATCCTCTAGGCATAGAACTGTACTATCAAGGTAATAACCACTAAAAGGAAGATATATCTTTATGTACATTCACATTGCTAAAAAGCACTGACATTACATCTTCTGATTCTAACACGGTATTTCAGGCTGCCGAGACAGGCAGCAGCTCAGAAAACAAATTTTAAAAGCTATCACTAGTAACTAATGGGAGTTGAGTTCGTTTCAGACTTAATTAAAAGCACTCAACTTCTGCAAGCCCAAATAGCCATTATACTTTACCAACATTTCGAACACCAAGCCCAGCTCAATACTGTCAGAGCACCACAAAATAGGAAGACCAAAGCACATCTTGAAAACAGAAGGAAGGGGAAAAAAAATGCTTGAAATAAATCTTGTGGTGCCCAGCTTCCAACTCCATTTTCTTGATGTTTTAATGGTCCAAAAAGCTATAACAAGCTAGGCTCTTAGAACTATTTTACAGTTACTGTCAATGGAGACTTCAGCTATGATTTCAGCCAGCAGCCCAGCAATCAATCCTTCATTTTCAAGCTGGAATGGTGTATCTGATATTTGTTTAACTTCTGGGAAGCAAAAGGTTACGGCTAATGTCCATCAACACAGTCCCATTTAGCCATGGCTGAACAATTCAGAACTTAAGTGATTAATCAGATTCCCAAAGTACCTCAAGGCCAGCGGATGCTGCAAGAGAATAAAAGTTGGGCTCTTTCTAGCAATGAAGTTTGCTGTTGTCTATGATATAAAGTGGGTTTATTTCTTGGAAAATGATTCCATTGGAAAGAGCTCCCCAGGCAGCCCAACTACATTAACCTGTGATCATTTATATCCAGAGCAGCATGGGTGCTAAATACACCCACCTGGTCAACACCCATAGTGACCCATGCAGCAACACTACAATTGTTCCTGCAAATTATCATCATATGGGACCAGTAAGAAATGGACTGGATTTCACCAGACACTGTTTAGGAGGAATAAAGACTTGTGTTTGAGTGGAAAACCTGTCACTGATTCTTAGATATGAGGATGATGGCTTTTCATACAAAGCCTTTCTGAGGCATTTATTTTTAATTATGCCACACACATAAAGACTGTATAACCTGCCCTGCAGACTGGTGTGTCTGTTTACGTGTGGAAAGCTGATAGGGATTATTTAGGAGGGCTGTTCATGATGCAAAGATCTCTCTTCAGGATATCCTAATTTCTTTTTAAATAGGCTATTTAGTACATCAGGGTATGGTGTTTGCTGTGCAATTAGACTCAGGGGAACAGTAAACTAAGATTCTGTGCAATCAGCTCTTCCCCTCACTTTGCTGCATTTCAAATCTGCACAGAACTCCCTCAGATTTGGAGAGGCACCAAAGCTCGACATTTCATAAACCTTGGGAACATCAGCAACATTCTAGCCCTCACTGAGGCACTACAAACTTTCACAGTAAGTTCACGGACAGGTAGCCCCTGAATTTTAGGAATGATTTGACCAACAAGATGTGATGCTACAAGTATATTTCAAATTTGGAAGAAAAGCAAATGCTTGCTTTCTTGGTCAGCAAAGTACATGGTTAAATCTACCCCAAATCAAGAAAGTACTTTCTGTAGTATTCTCCTACTGCCCAGTTGGATTTAAACTTCTGAAGTGGTTTGTTGAACTGAATCCATAAAAATAAGTGAGTTATTTTAAAAGAAAGAATTACTGTAAAGAAAAGTCTGAAAAAGTGGCTTCTGACCTCAATTTTCTTATGCTTAGCCTCCCACTAAAATCCCTTGTGTTTTTCTTGAGGTTCTTTTGGATAAGAATATTTCCTTATTGCATTTGTGTATGTTTTCAAAGCTATGTAAGCTCTGAAAGCCCTCTCTTCTCAGAGACTTCTGGCAAAAGCTGTGAAAAACTGCTTGGAGTACTTCAGAATTGCTTGCCTGACTTGAAGGTCTCATTACTTACGTCACACTTCAGGGCAGTTAAATGAATCCCTTCTTCTCAAATCCTTGTCTTTTTTTATAATTTCATTCACACTTGCCTTGCAAAGGACAAGGGCAGGAAGGGACCAAGTCATTCACTCAAATAAGTCATTGACTCAATAAGAGGCAGGAAATGCCTTTCTGGTTTTGGGGAGAAGTGTTCCTGAAGAACTTGCCTCAGAGGCACTCTGAAAGTAAAAGCCACCACGTGCTGAGGGTGAGAGCAGTGTACAGTGATGCCACAAACTCATTCTGGAAGCTCCCATCAGTCTGTGGCCTGATTTTCATCTGTTCTTCCCCTCCTGCTGGCATCTCAAGCAACTGCTGAGAGGAAACGTTAACTATAATGCCTTATGTACTTCAGTCTACATGAATTGAGTTACAGTGCCCCCAAAAAAGTTATTATATCTTGAGTGCAAGTTTTAATGTAAAAAGCTTGCAGGAACCCTCTGTCACCTAGCTCAGCTGGTTTGAGCAGGGTGCTGATAATGCCAAGGTCCAGGTTCAATCCCTGTGTGGACCATTCACTTAAGAGCTGGACTCCCCGATCTTTGGGGGTCCCTTCCAATTCAGAATAACCTGTGATTTTCACTGCAGTGGAGTAGAGAGACTTTTAAAACAACTGACTCCTTTAGGATATAGCCCTTCCTTGGAGCCTCTCAAAAATTTTCAATCATTTTCAGACTCCATATTTGGTTTACCTCTTGTTCTAACGTGTATCTTTACTAAAAATAGGTCAGAACAACCAAGCTGTGAAACATGGCATGATCCTTAGGAAGTTCTTTTCTAGATTCATATACTGCATACAGCTCAAATTTAGAAAGCTTGCATTTGTGAGGCTCCTGAAAGTCTTACAAGGAAACATGCTGCTCCTGGACTTAAATTTTGAGTATCCTCCTTCTCCATCCCCACTCTAATTCCCTGTTATGTGCAGTTAGCAGAGCTTTGCTGCCGTGACTGAAGATGATGGAGAACAGTGCACTCTTGTGGGGCAAAATTAAAACCAGCCAGGACCAGGGATTCCACTTTTCCATAAAATAACTTCAAACTACAAACAGTTGAGTAGCTTTGGTAGGACAGGATGAAAACGGTTTCTTTTTTTTGCTGGGTGATTCAGGACATGCACTGAGTACAGTAGCTTGGGTTCTACACTTTTTCCAGCTGAAAATCTTTTGCTGTGCACTCAGAGTCTGCCTCTCACATCTCATGGTTTGAATTCAAACCGAGTATTTAGAGAAGCCAAAAAAATCAATAGTAAAGGAACAAGTATTTTTCAATGGATTAAAAATCAATAGTACTTCTCATAAATACTTTAGTATAGGAGGAAAGGTAACACTTCATGATCTTCTGGCTCAATGAAACAATCTGCCACTTCAGGGAGGAAGCACACATCCTATCAGAAGCCACATGTTGCATTGCAACCCTCAGTGTAATGAGACTTTTTGTAATCTGGCTCCTCTGTTTCAAAATCTGATCATTTCATCAGCTTGTTTCCTGTAAATCCAACAATCTGTGGTATCTGTATGGCTCAGACAATCAGTTATTGGACAGACAACCCTTTCCTCCTAAATCGATAATTCAAATCCAAAGCAGTGACCAAAATCAATCCAACAACCAAAGGTCACTGCAGTCTGATGGATGCGTGGTGACTGGTATGAAATGAGTTTGTGGTTTCACTCAAAGCTTAGTAGTCAAGACTCCTTTTATGGTGGAAAAAAGAAAAAAAAAGAAAACATCTTCACAGCTGATAACATTTTCTGTGCTGTGCTGACAGATTTTAAAGAGAAACATAGAAGTGAGGCTGAACGACCTTTTCCCTTCCAACAGCGGTGGGCTTGGTGTCCTTTGAAAAACTGTCTTGCTATCTGCTTTCTTTGAGGAAAAAAAAGAAATATAAAATCGTGTGCCCTTAGCTTTGTACTTAAATCAGTTGTAAATATGATCTACTAATTTGAAGACTTTCTAGAACATTTTCTTTCCAGTCACAACTATAAACCCAAAGATTCAAACAGCATTTACAGGAAAAAGCTATCTTAAGTTCAACATATCTGGTGGTCATTACCTGCTCCAACTACTTTATCAATGGATATATTGGAAGCATCCAGTTCCTTGGCAAATTCATGCACAGCTTGGTTGGGATCTTCATATGTGTGTGGATCCACATAAGTCCTCAGGCCTGGGAGCTTTACTGTGTAAAAACACATTCAGAGAGAAAATGTTACTTAGATTGAGCAATCCTTCTAAAGAAAGCTCATGAGACAACAGAAACCAAATCAATAGAAATAAAAGGCATTCTTCAAGTCAAACTGGTTTATGTGGGTCTTCAGGATCTTTGTACAGAGTGAAACCAGGCACTAATGCACTGCAGAGAAGTCTGACAACCCATTTCAAATACCTGCGTTTGCAGTATTTAGCTGCTTTTCAAATATTAAAATACCACTCGCCCCTCCCAGGCTGCTACATTTAGATGATGCCTTATATTGACCCTTCCAAAGTAACAACAAAGAGGCAAGGATCAAATTGTGTTGCTACAGTCAACCTGAAAAGTTCTTAGGAATATACTAAGAAAGCAGATTAACTCCACCTTTTTTTTTCCCCCAAGTCCATAAACAAAATGCATAATAAGAAACTTAAACTTATACATGAAAAAATGCACCCCTGCCTCATCCCCTCTGCCAGAACATACAAGGATGGTAGAAAATTGTTCCTAATAAAAACTGGTTCTAGAGCTCTGTTCCCCTTACATCCATGCTATTATTTTGGTCTCCTCTACAGTTTCATGGCTAGGGATTGCTAGAAAATGCTGAAGGCAAAGCACAGTCTCATTCCTCTTCCCTAGCTCAAAGCCTTGCTTGTGTTTGCACCCAGTACCTTCTGTGCCTGCCTCTGTATTCATTTTACAGCAGGAATATATTTTATTAACAAAAAGTGAAATACCCAGCTTGAAGTTTTCTGCTTCTGACACAAACTCCACATTCCCAGACATGTATTCCAGCTTTCCCTAACTGTACCAGTTGGTCTTGTAAAAGATATTAACTCCTTCTACAAACACTGCTTTAACCCACTCAGGAATATCCTTTCCAGTTTAGCATTATTATACTGCAGGAGTTTTTTCACTGAGCTAAAACAGTTAAATCTTTTTTTGCTGGGGTTGCACAGATGGGAAAAAATACCTTTGGACCATGAGAGCACAAAATTGTTTTATCAAACAATGCAAAGAGTACATAAAATAAGAAAAAAATCAATTTTATGGAGATTTATTGGCCTCAGAATTGACAAAAAAATGATAAAACTGAGTTCCCAAGCTAATTGCCTTGAAAACAATGCAAAGCAAGAGCCATGCTCTCAACACAAGGGCTGCGTGTGCACGGCATTAAAAGCTGACTGTGTTTCCTTCAAGAGCCTGATGATTACAGAATTACCTGCAAGTAAAACAAAAAGTAATTGGCAGTATATTGCTGCTGGTTAAAAATCTTGTAAATGCTCCTTTCCGTCCATGCTGAATGTACATTACAGCCTCCCTCATATCCCCAATAAAAATAACAATTAAAAGCTTCTGCACTGTGGGGTTTTTGGCTTCGGATTTTTAATGCTGACCCCAGAGGTTCCCAAGATCAGGTGATGGTGGCTGCAAGGAGAATAATCTCTTCACACCAATAATTAAGGGCAGCCTGTGTAGTGACTGGGTTCTGTCATGAAATACAGATAATAAACACGTGCACATGTGTTAAGCTGCACTACTTTACAGCTCATTCAGTGCAAACATAATAATTTACATTTTCATTTTAACAGCACAAATTGCCCTAAAGGTAGCAAAAAAATAAAAAAGGCCCAGCCAGAGAAGGCAAAGGGAGAGGATCTGAGGAGGTGAAACATTTTTGTTCCTTTGAAGTACTATTATAGGATTTGTAATAAGGCTGCAGGGAATAGTTCATGGCTGGAGCCTTTTTAAAAGTAATTCAGAGTAAACTGACTGAAATAAACCAGCTGCTGTATTTAAGATGCTGAAAGTTTACGACAGCCATGGAAGTTACTTTATCCTTTTTTAGTTCATAGAAGCAATTTTCTTATTCTTTGAGAAAGAATGTAACTTGGTAGATTAAAAGTTTCAACAGCCCCACACATACGCACTTACAAATTCCAACAGATAAATATCTGCAAAATCTATAATAAATAATTTTCAAGAACTTCTAACAGAAATGCCAGGCCCATGATTGGCTCTGTTCTTACTGCACAGTGAATCAGCATGGCACTACTCAGAAAACAGTACATAAATATCTAAAGCCAAATTAAAAGCAATTTAATCCACAGGAATTTAACAGCACTGACATGTTTAAGAATAGTGATTGCAACTTTCCATTGTGTGGGAGTAAGGAGAGCAAATTCTGACCTGTTATTTGTCTGTGACACTTATTTTACTGGCTGCTTTTATTTTATAACCTCATTAAATTTGGATGATGAAGCATTAATTCTATGGGCCACATGTAACCGTAGAGATTTTTTTGAGAATAGTTGGTTAGCAGTTGTTGGGCTGCACTGCTACAGCTTGTGTGTCCCCTGACAGTGCCGGGGAAGGAGACAGAAATTGTGGATATTCATGCTCTTCACTCTCTGGAGATAAGGAGGGGCTGGAAACTTAAAATAATAATAGTAATAATTTGAACAGTCAGAGAACAGTTATTCCATTGTCATGAGGATTGGGAAGCAGTTCTAATTTCCAGCTACTGCAGGTAAATCCCTCATTAAAATGTTAATTCACTTATATTTCGGCAGGAGGCACCTGATTATGGTATCAGCAGCTCTTTTCTTGCAAATAGTAGAGTGCCAATGTTGTGTGCAAAAAAACCCCCACATATATTAATGTTACAACATGCTAAGCAACAGAAATATATGATTCAACATCGTGTACATGTAGCAGGACTCATCTGGAGCTGAAACAGTTTCAAAGATGAACCACTGCTTCTTATTAAACAAATCCTCATTAGACATCAAGAATTATGTGAGTGACAAGAAGGATTTTCTGGTCTTGGTGTTTATAAGGGGCATTACCTTTGTCTGTAAGGATTTAAAAATACAAAGTGCAGTGATTAAAAAAACCCCAAACAACAAGTAATCTTCCCATTCCTGATCAGGAATTAGGTTATCATCTTCTTTGCCCCTCAGCTTCTCCTGCTCCAAAACGAATTTATTCCTATTTTAAAGGGTGTATGGATGGAGCTTTGCCTGTGATCCAATCTTCAGGATCCACAGCTCTGCTGTGGAAAAGTGTAACATAGTTATGCACATTGCAGAGAGGATCCAGGATCAGATTATTATTATTATTATTTGTAGGTGAACTTTGTCAAGCAAACAATTTTCACAATCCCTTTAGTGTTCATCAAGACAGGCTTAATTGATTTATATTTTGCTTTGGGTAAAAAAAAAATATTTCTTAGACTTTATATGATGAGGAAGTTGCAGTTACACTCTAGATTTCGGTGATGCACAGCAGGATCAATATCACAGTTCCAACCACATGCATTGTTTGAACATCGACAGCGATGTTTTGCTCATTACTAACCTGAACACAGATGAAAGAAGTTGAAACAAAGAATAATTGTTTGGGGAAAATCTCCTTACCCACAAGAGGAGGGATAATTCTCTTCCTAATTTCAACTTGGTTTGAGTGAGGTATGGCTCTTTTTTTTTTTTTTAATTGAAAAATATCAGTTACCTAGGGGATGAATTCAACAGATCTGGAAGTGTTAAAAGGCTTCAGTAACTTACAGTGGCCATTCCCAAAATGCAGCCTTTTCTCATCAGTGCCATGTTTAGACTTCTTGTATCCACAGAATCTACAAGCAACAGAGAAAAAAAATAATATAGAGAATTTTATGTGTTAACTGCAGGTGGAAACAGAATAAAATGTTTTCCCTGCACAATTAAATGCTTGTTTGAAAGTTTAATGATATTTACATTCTCTGTGCCCTATAGAGGCATGTGATGTTCTCAGGGAATTTGAGGAAATTGGCTAATGAGAGGATTTGTTGATTTTTGACCCCTACAGTTTAATTTTACAATTGCCTGAGAATGTGTTTATAGCATTTTTTAACAACTGCTGCATGATTTGGGCTGCTAACGTTAGCGGGCTCATTACTGACTGTGAGGCAGCGTTTGCAGCTCCTGGCAGCAGACAAAGGATTAAAAACCAGCCACACCACAACACCCGACGTGCCATGGTCATCAAGGCCCCTCTGGGACATGGAAACGGGAGACAATGTGCAAATCAGTCAGCAGACTCACCTCCCAATCAAGATGTACACCACCACTGTGAGGAGAATGATGGCCACTGCTGCTGAAATGGCAATCATCACCACCTGGCTGTTCTCACTGGAGATGGAGAATGCTGCAAAGTCAACACAAAAATAGATAAATAACCTCACACACGCACACCACACTGATGATATCACAACTGACACACATACAGGGGACAGACATCATTATACAGCATTTGGTGTCCTCTCAGATATTTTGATCCAGTACAGAATTTTTCATCAAACAAATAAAGACAAGGGAAGAAAACATAAGACTCCAGCCATCTTTGCCAATTTACCAAAGTTGTTTCTGCTACTCTTAGTTTCTACTCTTGCTAATTGTAGCAACTGCTGGCAAACTGATATTTATATATAAACATACACATAAATAACATACAGGTCATGCATGCCATATATACATAATCATCACCTTCACTTTCTGTATGATGGAAAGTGCTTTTAGGAGCTAAGTCCCTAAGCATGGAGCTTTAGACTGTTATATAATGACAGGATGACTTTAGACCTTTGGTATGAGGACCAATTTCCAGCAGAGACCTGAACACAGCAGAATTGAACTCCTCAGCACTGTGCTTCAAGTCAGCTGCACAAACTGAGCTGAGAGCTACCACTCCTGGCCCACAGAGGTTAGAGAGCTTCTGTTTAGGGTCACATCACTCCCATCTCTGCCTATTACACACTTGCAACTGCACTCAGTTGTGATAACTTGGCATAGGAACAAACTTACGCCATTTAATGGTCATCTGTGTAATTTGCACACTCATTATTGAGATGTGCACCACTGTCTCCTTCCACATTTCTCCTTTTTCTTTTTCCCATTCTTTTGGTAACATTACGTTGCAGAGAAAACTCATTAACCTCTAAACTGGTAATTTTTTATCTCTGCAACTGATTTTTTCTCCTTGCTGTCATTGTCCTATCTTGAGTTCTAGTTTCAACTAGTATGCCCTAAGCTGCAAGTCACCATAACAGCAATTTGTAACTCTTTTTTAAACAGGAAGCTTGTTTGTGTTTCAGAATAAGAGCTGGGGTAGAGAAGGAAGAACTGGGGTGAAATACGTAACATATCTCAAATATACACAGTATCAGGGTGAAAGATTTGGCTTGACACTACTCTTTGTTTTTCTATCCAACTTCCTCCCTCAACAAGAGCCATGGCCTAGCAAGGCACTGATTCTGGCTTGAGGTAGAAGTAGGGTAGGGAATGGAAGAAAACACCACCTGTGATAGTTATGGGATACTCTTTACAGCCTGTTTCAAGTTTAATGATAAAATATAAAGCTATACAGCAATGCTACCAAGAAAGACACATCATAAATAGTTATGAGACACATTTCCTCAGCTAGAGAAACAGTGAAAGCAGCCATTCAGATCAGTCAGAAACTGGGCAGGATGTCAGCATAAACCCTTTGAACAAATACATACAATCTGGGCTGGTTTCAAACTCAAATTTGCGGCTGCTTGTCCCATATCCAGCTGCAGTTCGGGCTCGGATTTGGAAGACATAGGTGGTATCAGGCTTGAGGCCACTGATGGTAACATTGGTGCCCTTGGCTCTCAGAATGGTATAGCTTGTCTCTTGTTCCTGCTTTTGGAAAAAGAAATGATCAGATTAAAACCACACCCCAAAAAACTGAAATGAGAGGTGGTTGGTACTAAATTACTACAAACGTCCTGGAGAGGACTGGCTTATTTTTAAATATTTATAGCCTGACAAATGCTTGTACAAACATTCATTTTTAACCATCTTTTAACAAGATATCTTAAATCACCAGATTTTCTATAGTATTGTGCTGTAAATTGAATACCAGACAGGCTGAGTACATGACATTTTATTAAATGGCTTTGCAACATTTTGTCCGTGGTCTGTAATACAACAAGAAAATTATTAAAAGATTATTTAAAAAACATAAATCAGGTTTGCCTACTGCACTGAACTGGAAGTTGTAACAGGCCAACTTAGACATTTTAGGGCCCTGCAGAGCTGTTGCAGGATGCAGTTTTTACTGCCTCACATTTTACAAGACAGTGGTTACCTTTATAAGAGTCAGAAGGGAAACCCCACTTGGGCTCCTCAGCTCAGCAAAAAGGCAGATTTAGCTGGTTTTCTATTATGCTATAAAAACTATGAGATAGTTGAGTCCGTCCTCATTTGGACAAAACCTGAACTCAGTCCTGGACTACGTTCATAACCCCACTCTGCTTAATAGTCACCTATGTCTGACATAATGCTTTTCATATAAAATAAGAGGAGGACTGGTTTGTAATTTGGTAAGTTTGGATACACTTCACACTGTGTAAAAAGCTAACTCTGATAAAAGTATGTCTCAGTCCCCCTGTAAGCACATAATCTTAACATTTAAGCATGCATTTGGAGCCTGAGGTACTGCTTATTTTACTAAAGCCATCTTGTACCAAAAGAGCATTTTTGGCTTCCTAAATATGGCAGCTGGAACTGTCTCAGGAAAAAAAAAACTCTTGGCCAGCAGCCACACATGGGAAACTGTGAGAATCTCAATTGTTTAGGTTCCCCACCATGAACTTTTTTATTCTGGAGGTGGTGGGGATTTCATGTGATGTCCTTTGAACACTCTGCAAAACACTGCACCCATTGAATTTCGCCAGGCTGAAAGCAGAAACTGAGCGAATGCACGTCGGATGCAGAGAATCTCACCTAATTCTCATCATGTTTTATGGCATTGCATTAGCTGGTGAGGGGCTGACATTTCAGCTCTGACAACACTGGAGTGCCAATGCACAAGCGCAGGGGCTGGGAAATACTCAACACACTCATTGCCAAGGCCATTTCACCTCCACGTGTAAAGTTCAAGTGACTGGAGTTGTTTTAGTGTGTTTGCTCTGCCGTGCTGTCTGCAGGAACAGGGTCAGGACATTCTAGGTTAGTAGGTGAACATCAGAAACTGTTCACTTTGGTGTGCTAAAGAACCCTAAGTGCCCTGTTCTTGGCAGTCTTTGATATAGAGCAACAGAAACTTTTACACCATATTTAGGGGAATTGCCAGAATCTCCACCTAATATTCAACATTATGCTCATGAGAAATCACAGTGAAAGGAAAAAAGAAAGAAAAAAAAATAAAAAAGAAATCAGAAAAAGCAGCTGAGCCCATGCCTAAAAGCTACCATCCAGAATGAAAACCTCAGACTGGGTGAGCTGGACCCAGTCTTCAAAGAATGACTATAAAAATGTTTACCATGGCCCATTTTCTTTGCATAGCGAAAAAAAAAGGAAATCAGTGTCGGACCTCCTCAGAGTTTCCCCATACTTCTAAAACGTTCTCTGTTCTAAATTCAGGGGAGCAAATTACAGGAAGACACTCTAAAGAGCTAGCAGGCTTGTGTAAAATTATTTATTTTTGAACTAACAAAGGCCTAGTATTATAATTTGCAGGCTTTCCTTATCTCATCATTCGGTTGGACGTAGGCAACTATTTTAATTTCAAAGACATAATAATCTTGTCTTTAAAACACAGCATCTTTTGTGTATGCTATGACTGGACATTCATTTTGATCTCACTTCAGGCTGCTTTTATGAAATGCAAACATTTCCTTCTGGTGCAGATACATACGTGCAAGGGAAAATATAGTCATGGCCTTGTCTGTTAATAATCCACACTGGAACTCGGAAAATAAACCTCTAAAACAATGGTATGGAGGATGTCACAGTATCTCAGTTTATGGGAAGCTTTTTACACACATATTTTGTAAGTCATTTTTTATTTTACTAGTAATCAAATCAGTGCAACACCACATAAAAGCCCAAGTTTATCTTTCATGGGGATAAAGCAAAACTTCAGAGATACAGCACCATAAGCAGAAGGAATACACATAAAGGAGATTCAGTCTTTGCCAAGCAGAACTTTAACCAAACACTCTGTTTGAGGATAAATTTGAACTTGGATGCACAAAGCAATTTCTTCCTGAGTATTTCTGCATACTTTACCATACACAATCTTTGCTGGGAAGCAAATCCCACTGCTGTTAGTGTCTCATTTGCAAGTGACATTTTATAATTTTATGCTGTGTTTTACAGAAAACATATTTTGGAGACGCTTTAAATTGATAGTGGCAGTACCAGTAAGGGTGAATGGTCTGTCCTTTTCCAGATAAGCCCAAAGAGTGCTTATATTATATAAGGAAAAATATTTTTTCCATCAGCTTCATGTGCACTCGAGAGGCCAAAACCTGGCTACACATTTCTGGGAGGAGGCCACAGTCCTGATACTCCTTCCCTTATTGCCAGAAGCGAACTCTTCATGGATATGACATTTCCTCCAAGTCTCATGGAGTATTCATGGCCTACCTACACTCAAAACCAGAATAATAAGAGTTTAAAAGCAACAAAGTGTATTTGAATGCACTTTTTCAGCCTCAGAGAGAGTACAAAGTGCAAGGTTATGTGTTGGTTGTAACCACTGATCACACAATTCCTACGATGGCAAAAGCGAATCTATTTTAGCAATGTGAGACTGCAGCTGAATTTCACTCATTGTTTGGAGAGAGAAGACTCCATCTTAATAAAGTGTACGTGATTTAATTGTAAGCCACATAGTTAACTGAAACAATTAATAGTTTATGAGTGGTATTTAAGAGATGGCTTTTTTTCTGTGCCTTCACATGACAAGATACTTCTTCAAGAGAACATAATTATGTGAACAAGGACAAGGAGGAAACAAAGAATAGGACTTGTGCAAGAAAAAATATGGCTTTGTTATTTATGCACTTTGATGGCTGAGACACTTAAAATTCAGCACAGCATTATATGGATGAACTAAACTGAGGTGTCATTTAGTACCATTAACTTAACATAAAATGTTATGCCTTACCATAAAATAAATGCCTAAAAATTCCATATGGTCTCCCTCTGAAAGAAGATTTTGTTTCTTTTAAATGTTTTGCATAAATATTGGCTGGGGCTTCATAATCAAGCTCTAAACTTTTTACAAAAAATACAATTCTATTCTGAACTCTGCTTCTGAAAAACTGCCACTCAGTTCATAATGCTATGAAGTGTTCAAAGCCAGGCTGGATGGGGCTTTGGACAACCTGGGATAGTGGAAATTATCCCTGCCTATAGCAGGGGGTCGGAACTAGATGATCTTAAGGTTCTTTCCAATCCAACCCATTCTGATTCATTCTAAAATGTTAAAGTAGTTTCCTAAAGCTGTAGCTACTAATTTCTTTAGACATATATAAAGCTCTGCTTTTTTGGCTGCACAAGTGCAACAACTGGTGAAAAAAACCAACTGAATGGGTTAATTAATTACCCTTGAGATAATGAATATATTCCACACATTTTTATGACAGTAACGAATTAGAAAAACTACACAATATTATAATTCAGACACATGACATTCTATTTTTTATTCCAAATCTCTTGTAATATCTTAAATACCTTAAGAACAGCTTAGCAAAATAATGTCACGAACAAGACAGAATCTGGCTGACCTGTACTGCTCTATTAATGCTCTATTTTTTAATTTCTAAGGGATTACAAAGTACATATCAACTGAAAACAAGCAGGATGAAAAAGATAACATAACAACATAAATCAACATAAATCATCTACCAGCAATCAAGCAGATGACTGCCAGGAGAAATACCCAGATTTGCTAACTCTGAAGGGTTTTTTTCCCTTTAACAGTGGTGGGTTTTCTGATGAGCACAACCAAGATGATTTCTGAAGCAGAAAAATGAATGGAATGGACGAGTTTGGAAAGAAATCTCTCCTTTTAAAAGAGGAGGGAAGGAAGCACGCTTAGATATCTCAGACTGCAAAGCAGCACCTTCCAAAGGTGTTTGGTAGAGGAATAATAAGGTTTGGAAGAGCAGCAATCCAGCATGAGCTGCTCTGGTCTCAGGTAAGTTTACCAGAGCATTAGTTTTGAACCTATTATAATTTGCAAAGCTCAAAAATACATGGATTCTAGTCTTCTGACAACAGATTTGCTTTTCAAATTTTTTTCCCCCTCATAAACCCTGAGGAATAGGCCTCTGACTCCTCAAGGGCCTGCAGAACACACATTAAAAATGCTGGTGCCAGAAGGCTGCCTTTTTAAAAGCCTTTTGCTCTAAATGGTCTGGCTCCCATTGTCAAGCACTTGGCTCCCTGGTTTAAGAAAACTGTCTGGTGCATATGAACTCTTGATCACAGACTTCAAAGGGGAGAAACACGTGTGCAAAATCAGCCTCTTAAGACTGGTGGGTTGTCTTATAAAGCTGTCTTATGACAACCAATTGCTCCCTGAGAGTGGATACACCCGGTGGGAATAGGAGCTGCATGCTCTGTCTGTGCATTTAACAGCACAGGATGACAATTTTCTTGAACAGAAAACCCCAATTTCGGTGTGAAAATGTGATCACAACATCCCAAACCAACACAAATAAAAGTTATTGGTGACTTAATTAAAATTAACTGAACGTGCACAGTGGGGGAAAAAATCTCTCCCTTTGGAGCAAGTAAAACCCAAGAGATCACCTGCGCTGGTTTTGGCTGGAGTAGAATTAATTTTCTTCACAGTAGCTAGCTGTGGCTTTGGGAATTGCACTGAAAACAGACAGGTTTGATAATATAGAGATATTTTTGTTATTGCTGAGCAGCGCTTACAGTGTCCAGGCCTCTTACACCTTTCCAAAGAGTAGGCTGGGGGTGCACAAGGATTTGGAAGGGACAGCTGATTCCAGCTGAGCACAGGGATATCCCATCCCACACGGCACCATGCTCAGCATGTAAAGCTTGGGAAGAAGAAGGAACAGGGGGATATTTGGAGTGATGGCATTTGTCTCCCCAAGTCCCTGTTACATGTGATGGAGCCCTGCTTTCTGGGGGATGGCTGACACAAGGGAAGTGGTGAATGAACTCCTTGTTTTGCTTTACCTGGTAAAGTGTCTTACCTCAAACAACGAGCTTTCTCACTTTTACTCTGCTGATTCTCTCCTCATCCCACTGGGCTGGGAGTGAGAGTGGCTGCATGGGGCTGAGTTGCCAGTTGGGATTAAACCACAACATCACCCTAACTCCATGATGCCCAAGAGAGAGCTGTATGCCACAGCCTTTACCCTCTAGTACAAAAATTCCAGGCAAGGGCCTCCACCTGGGGAGACTGGAGCTGGAGCTGCCACAGCTCTTGCAAAACAAAGGTAGGGCCGGTGGCAGCAACATCAGTCAGAGGCAGGTCTCAAATCAAACACAAGTTGATCATCTGGAAAAACAACCTGGCCTGTGCAAACCAGGCTGAAGTTGTGGAATCTCACAGCTGTATGTTTCTTTGTGATGTAAATGGCCATTTCAAACCTTACTGAATGACAATAAAAGTGCCTCTTCCCTTAAAAGACATTTGGAAGTAAGAGACCGCAAATAATTCCTGCATCCTTTCCATACCAAGGTTCTACAAATCAAGACAATCTAATGTGTGAGCCGGTTCTTCGCTTCTCAAGCTCAGTATCTGAAACTGATCCTGCCCCCACTGAAATTAAAAAAAAAAAACAGAGTGGAAGTCCACAGGATGCTCCTCCATTAAGTGAGACTGAGCTGAAATGTTTCAGATTATTTCTTTTTCTCCCTTTATCACTAGCACAAAGTATGTTTAGATTTTCACCAAGGTCTTTGAAGGTTCAAGTGCTCACCAGAAAACTCTTCCCAAAATCAGATTACATAAATTTGGGAGAAATCTTTTCAGCATCTAG
This sequence comes from Oriolus oriolus, assembly GCA_013400235.1. Taxonomy (NCBI): domain Eukaryota; kingdom Metazoa; phylum Chordata; class Aves; order Passeriformes; family Corvidae; genus Oriolus; species Oriolus oriolus. The sequence continues at coordinate 236,017 of VXBT01008397.1, read as the reverse complement.
CCTTCTGATCCCCTTTCTTCAGTTGCAGATCAGGCATGAACTATCAACACCACATTGTCCCACTGTAAAGCTCCATGGAAAAAAAATGTCTGAATATTAACTGAATACTCATGGAGTATTTTTAACAGCATTTTCTTAGAGGATATTATCACTACATCTTCTCTGGCATGTATGAAATACAAGTCTGATTATTAGAGGACTAGTAAATGCTCAGTTAAACCAGAATTCTGACCTTTTTTTCAAAGTTTGTTAACTCCAGTAGCAATATATTCTATCAAAAGGTCTTTCTGATCTATCAAAAAATGGGTAATACCACACTATCAATCTCCACAGCAATTTATGGTCTTTTCAGTTCTACCAATAAGACCTCCTAAAAACATTCTATTACAAAGAATTTTTTTTCCTAAATATAGATCTCTAGAGGATGTATAAATAAATAGTTGTAAATAAAAGAAAATGTCAATAAAAAGCAGAACATATTTAATGGCAGATTTTCTGTCATTTGTAGTCATTTGCCTACAATTTATGAAGAATTCAGTTATTAATGAAAAGAACTTTCACAGTGCAAACCAGCCCAGAAGATCAGCAAACATTTTCCAAATAATTTTCATGTAAAAGATGCTTGTGCCACAGGGAAGCACCAGCACATGGGTGCTGCTAGACAAATGTATGAACACTGCCAGCATGATAGAACAGCATAATAACAAAATTTTAGTCAAGAAAAGAAGAAAAGAAAGGAATTACATATTGACTGCATTACTTTGTGTTTATTCTGATGTGCTTGGGGATGAATTTGGTAGACAAGACAATGATTTCACTTTGTATTTCCTGATGTTCTCAGAAACTGAGCACTTCCAACACTTAGTGCCATTGAGGCAGACTGAATGAACCTGAGTGTTTCTGAATCCTTAACACTGGCAAGATGCAACGATTTCATCACAGTATTGCTGCGAAAAAAGCCCTCCCCTTTGATCTTCCCACCTTTTCATAGTATTTGACCTCGTAGTCCAATATGATCCCGTTGGGATGCTCGGGCTCTTGCCAAGAGAGGGACACGCTGTTCCTGGATGTCCTGTCCTTCCTTATGACTGTGATGGGGGACGGAGCTGCAGAGGGGGTGGGGGGAGGAGGGGAGGGAGAGAAGCAGACCGAGTTTATCTCCGTTCCAGCTCTTGGCAAAGAGCGCCGTTTCCATTTAAACGATTCCCGAGCGAAGGTCTGGCCCCGCATCAACAGCGAGCAGCTGGATTCAGCCGTGGTACTCATGCCTTGGAGCACCCTGGCCTCATGGAAAATGAGCTGAGATTTTCTCCTCGACTGGAGGACTGGTGGCAAGGCAGCAGATGGTTTTGATCTGCTACTACAGTGTAAGCAATGAAATATATTCAATGGATGGAAATACTGAGTAAAATAGCAGCACTACCTACTTGTTATAATGCTGAGGTATTATCATTACCAGACTCTGCAGAACTCTGATAACATTTTGATATGAAAGTCTAAAAGGGTGCAGGGATGCATTAAGTACAAGGAGCTCCTGGTATTCATGGCTGGGAATAACCATCAGCACAATTCAGCCTCTTTGGCATCATGATTTGGTAAGCTCTCCAGATTAAAATTGGTCCCATACACACTTCCCCTTCACCACATTTCTTTAAAAATGAAATTTGAATAAAAAAGAAAAATCTAAACTGCAAAATAACGTAATTTTTTCATATGCATTGATCAGGGTTAGGCATGACAACTGATTGCATGCCACAGATTCACTCACCACCCACGACTTGGAAATAATATTAACATTAAGCACACATAAGAAATCATAATTAATTAAGATTCTTGAACACTGGTTCAGTTTTAGACCACCCAGATCCATAAGTTGTTCCAAGACCAGGTCTGGGTTTCCTGGACTCACTGAAAGCTGTGCAATTTTTCAAAAATTATTTTGTTTTGTTTCTTTTGGGTTGGCTTCCCACTCCAAACGCTGCTCTTCCACGGCTTTGGCCAAAATTCATCAGATTATATCTTACAGATCACACACTGAAGGTCGTAAATGCCATTTCAAAAAAAATCTTTTACTAATAAACAGCCTTTTATCTTAACATGTAAATAAAATGTGTTTATAAGTTCAACATTTGCTATCCTAATAAAAAGGCTTTAGAGCTGATATCAACAATTTAGTATCAGCTGAATCCTCTGAAGCTTTTATTGTTCATATAAAACTCGCTGCACTTTACAGGCATTACATATTTGCATGCTTTAGCCAGTGCCCTTTCTGTCTGGGTTTTCATTTCTGCAAAAGAACTTTCAATAGTCAGGAGAAAAAAAAAAAAAGAAAAAAAGAAGAAAATAAAGAAAATAAAGAAAAAAGAAATGTCTTAATTAAAATAAATTTTGGAAAATTCATTCTGCTTTTGATTTTGCTAAACTTCCAGCAAAATACACCTTCTAGTCCTGAGTCATAATCTAAGTATTGAAATCCTCCTTTAACAGAGTGGAGGACCCACATTTTCATGTTCGTTCCAGGATGAACACATCCTCTGAACAGCATTTTCACATTTCACATGGTTCACAAAAGATTTAAAAAGTTGCAATTTTTTTTTTCACCAGCAGGAGGAATTTATCCTGTATTTAAATTGCTAAAATCAATTGCTGTAGGGCTTTTTTTTTTTTGGTAAGGTTTACTTATTTCAAGTAGAATGGGAAAGAGTTTGTCTATTTTACTCAGCCTCACCAGATCTATGCTTGGTGAAGAGGTGAAAAGCATTCAGGAGAGGTAGACAGGATTTGTGTGCAACAAACATCCTTCAGCAATTCCACTTGAATTCCACAAACCAGTGCCAGAGCCAAAACACAAAGTGCTTAGCAGGCTGAACTTCCCTGCTGTAGCCAGCTCCACGTGAACTCATATATCCATACTTGCTGCTTTTATGCTCTCCTAAGTCATTTTTATGTCTTCTTTTTAAGTCAAGCTATTTATCTTTTTTTTTGGTATGTGAATAGATTGTCGAGCCCAGAACCCAGCTGGTAAAACTTCTCATTAAGGTAAAATTAATACTGATTTTATGAATAATTAATATATGATTAACAGAAATGGTTTTTCCCCTAATAAATTATGGTAATTTTGCTCTAACAGATTCTCAGGGCAGGCTGAAACAATCTTGCACGCTCCAATACAGATATACTTTAAAAAAACAAAGCTTTCTTCTAACACGGTATTAATTATTTTGAGCTCATTTGCACACATCTCTGCAGATGCTACCAGTAACTTATCTCTCAGCAGTTTATTAGAAAACATCTGCTCTGCAGTTATCAATAACATTATAAAACATTCATATCCCTTCCCTAATCCCTAGGGTTCCCAAAGCTGCTCAGAAATGAGACATCCGGAGTGTCTGGAAGAGCCAGCGTCCCTCTGCATGGGCACAGGGAGGGGAGATAAATGACCAGGAGAACATAACGTTTCAGCCACCTTTAATCCCACACCAAGGTGAGATAAAATGGAAAAAATTCCCGGCACAAAACCTTTCTTTGCTGGTCAGTGAGAAGCTGCACTGTCACAGTTTTAAATTTTAATGCATTCTTGTTGGGTTTTCTGCTATACCTGTCAGACAGGTGAGTTTGGAAAGTGTTCGAAGTCTTGAACCCAAATAAAGAAAATATCTTGTTGAGATAACTTTCAAGTTTATGCTTAAACCTACTGCAATCAATGAATTTTAGATACACTAAGAGTTAAGGTAACCTGAATATGGCCCCAGCCCAAGGCTGGGTGTATCTGGGGTGTATGGGGAGAAATAACTTCACATTTGGACCATTTAATTAATTTCTTTTTGTACACATCCCCAGAATACACTGTAAAGCTTAATAAACTCTGTTCCAAATAGTGTCTAAGCTGAAGTCAGCCTTAATTTCCATTTTGTAACACCAGAGGAACTCAGTTACTGTATTTTACTATTTAACTGGAAGAGTCTGAAAATCCAGCAAAGAGAAAAATTGAAGTAAAAGGCAGTTAACATCATAAACCATTAAATAGTGAAGGCATCACCATGTGCAGCAATGCATAGTGTTTAGTCTTCCATATGAGGAAGAGAGAACCAAGAGTTTCTTGAAAATAATTCAATAACTACAACAGGATGAGACCAAATTCAAAATCAGGCTACAAAAAGGAAGAGAAATACTTAATATTTAGAACAGCCCATTTTCACTGAATTTCCATGATTCTTCTATCTTAAATTGAAATTTAAAAATGAAATTTCTGTCTTAAAGCTGCATCTTCCACTAACAAAACAAAGTTTGCACTCTCAGTTAGCAAATAATGAGACCATTATGAAGCTTTTTAGGATTAGTTGAAGTTTTATAAACTGTATTAAAATATCAACAGCGATGCAAAGGTTAACTTAGTTCATCATTTAGAAAACATGCATTTACAGATAAAACCTAAGGAGAGTACTTTTTTTGACTAAGAAGATGAATTAATGCTGTTTCAGTGATTTTTTAATTAATCCCATGTCTCGTATGCCTCTATGTGTTTACATTTTTATCGATATTTTGATTAATGTATTAGCAGTCAGCTTCTTCACTTGAATAAGATCTGGGTTTTTATGATTAACTTTAGGCTTGTATGGACATCTACATGAAGAGTTTCAGTCTCAGCAGTCCCATGCAGTGCATGGAGAGGCATTTTTACACATCACGTGGTTAGAATTTGTCTGGCACTGCAGGCTAACTGCTTTAAGCACTTAATGGGAGCCTTGAAAACTCCCTGGAGCTAACAGGGGAAATGTACTTTGAGCGCTCGGTGTTGTTAGGTAGCATTTGTGACAACTGGGAATGTGGATGTTGAAAAGGTAACAAACACAATGATTCAGTGAGCTTAGGCTCAAGTGTAAAAACCTCCTCAGTCATGACTATTAAAGGTGCAAGCAAATAACTTGAAGGATCTGCAGAGACGACAATAAAACTCGGCTCAAATTGATTTCCCACTGAAACTGACCCCAACAGATGATTTGTTTTCCTCCAGTTTAATAGCAGCTATATATAAATTTCCTTATTGACTTTTGCCTTATTCCTTGGTTATTGTTTTCATATGTGACTGGCTTACAGATGTATAAATGCACTGGAAGAAAATTCCCTGTCCTGTGACAGGGAGAACTCAGTATTAACTCTGGGAAGGCACGTGTGTACAACTGCTGAAACATTTAGAGTCCTATTGTTTCTGGCTTAGGTCTCGAGATCACAAATTAAATTTTAGGAAAGGATTTAATTCTAAAATGACTCACAGCTCACTTCCAGCTTTTGCTTGCAAACAAGAGTAAAATATGCTTTGCCTAGGATGTTCCAAACTTTGCTGAAAGATGGTGACCAAGCAGAATTGACTGTATTACTCAATTTTCAACTTCTGCCCTGCTGAACAAATGGAAGGCTTGTTCCTTCTTCTTTCTTTAGAAAACTGATGCTTTTATTATCTAATCATAATACTGTAATCTGATATAACCTATAAATTTTCCTTAATGTCTATGGTGCCCCTAGGAGGTAATGTGGAACAAGAGCAGTAAATAAAGATCATAACCTGAAAATTAAATCTGCATTCTCTGACACTAGGATCCCCAGGGACTCAAAGCTAAATCTGTCAGTCTTAGAGGACCAGCATCCAAACCACAAAACTATCATGCAATCCCAAGTAGAAATACCCGTGTTTGAGTGATCTCTCACTTGGAGGCAGTTTCTCTGGGAAACTGGAGCCACATCCACAGCGTCAGGATGCAAGAGAACCAACCCTGGTGCATGGCTGGGTCTGGCACTGCTCATAATGCTCCACACACACATTTTGATTCATGCAAAACCACCCAACATCTGGGTTTTTTGAGAACTTTAGGTTTATCCATCAATTCCTCTGCCAATCAGCATTCAAGTCATAACAGAGTCCCAAGTACTGACTTGCAAATCAGGATAATGATGTCACACCTCCATGACACGCTCACGTTAACATGAACAGCTGTGCTTGTACTTGGATTCTTTAACACCTCCAGCATCTCTTCTGTGAATTAGTGTAGTGTAGAGGGGGTTTATGACAGAAGCCTGCTCACAGAAAGCAGGACCTGCCCTGTTTTAAACCCACTCTGGCTGTACTCCTACCCACTTTCTCTGTTAAGAGCAGTGATGTGGTTGTGCTGAAGCAAGCAAGCCCCATCCCACAGGCACATTCCAAGAAGGTCCCCAGGTGCCTCCCAGGGGGCAGGAGGAGGAGGAAACAGTCCCACTTTAACAACATTTTGGAAACCTGCTAAACCCTACACGCTGCTCCTCCAGATACAATTCCGCACCACTTCAAGGCGCGTGCAGGCACAGTCCTTTGCCCTTTAATCTCCAGGACACATAGTTAAATCAGCACAGCACCTGTGTTTGTCCTCCTGCACCTTTTCCTTGAGCTGGAGCAGGCTCAATCTATTTTTATGACCTGGGCTGTAAAATGTCACCTGTTTCTGTAACATCACTGGGTGACCATCATCCTGAAGGTGACATGCCTTCCCTGGCACCAAGAACGAGGCATCAGGGAGTCCACTGATCCCATATCAGCAAAAAACCCCTCTCACCAGCCCCAGGCTGGATCCTAGTAGGATTCAATCAAGAGGAAGGAGGTGAAAAGGCTCACAGTTTCTGGGAGAAGGGCTATCAAGATCACATTTACACACGTCAAAACGTGGAAGGAAAGAAACAGGACAAAACTTCAAAGGTGAATACAAGTAGGCTGCCTGCGGATGAAACAAAGCTGGGCACATTTCTCCCAGAAACAGAAAAAAATTAAAAAGTGGTTTGTTCATGGCTATTCTAATGGGTGACTGCCTGCATTATGGCAGAAGTACCCAAATGTATCTGTAAAAGGCTCCAGCCTGTGGTTACAGAGGAGTGGCTGCAGGCATTTCACAGGTGCTGTGGAAGAAAGACTTTAGGGAACTGGAAAGGGGGAAACAAGCAGCTTCAGCAGGAATTACACCAAAAGGCAGCTGCTTGATTTCCCTCTCAAGTGCAGAGAAAGGCAACCTTCTGGGCAGCAGCTGTCACTGGACAAGTGATTATCAGGGATCATTTCTCACTTTTACAAATAAATTCTAAATTAAAAGAAAACGTCATTAAGTGTAGCGCAATCATGTTCTTGCTTCTCCCTCTTTTTATTAAGAGAGATAGCAAATGCCTTCCCCAGAGCAAACAAAACGTTTGATTTGCTCACGTGTTTAACACATGTACAATAAGTCATGGAAATGCCACGTCCATTTGGGAAGGATCAGGCTGCACAAGGCACTCGCTTCAGAAACTGAAAATTATGGTGCCGTGGCATTCCCAGCTGTTATTTCAGAGAGGAGACAAATGCTGGATGTGCTTTCATAAGGATTCATCCCAAAGGTACTCACAACACAAATGTTATTCTTTCTGCTCTCTGTTGAGGTGGTGATGGTGGGAGCTTTGTAATAGTTCATATTTTTCACTCAATGTGTTAAGACCCTATCAGTTTAAATAAACTGTTTTTCTTTGCCTTCCCTACCCCTTTGTTACATTACCTCAGAGGATGTTAGAGCCTCATGTTTTCTGAAGTATTCACAAAGAAGAATTTATTCACCATCCTCACAACATCAACTTTCAGGTGCTGAGCAGGCCTTCCTTTTCTGCTATAATTTGATTATTTCCTCAACCAGGGAAATCCCATTCATAAGGTAAGAATATACTCAAGAACTATCTCTGAAAATGCCATTATCCAAAACTGGAGAAGACAATTCCCCTCAAATAAGTAATTTACAATATAAAATATTCCTCTCCTTTTAAGTAATCACCAAGAGCTCCTGAACTGGTCTGTCAGTAAGTTCCATCAGAACTTTTCAACCTGTGTGTTCTGAAAAGAAACGACATTTCTCAAACTTCTTGCTCAGTTGGAGCAATTGTTTTTGTGAAGGTTAACCAGGAAAGAAGAATATTTAATGGAAAAGGCTTGAAAGGTGCTGACATCTTTCACATGCTTTTGGATTTGGGAATGATTTAATATTTTTTTTAAATTTAAAACACTCTCTTTTTAATATACATAGAGACATAGTTTAGTAAAAGGAATGCTAGAAAGAAGACCCTTTTGCTGTAGAAGCTCACACTTATTATGTTCATAATTCCCACTGCAGGAATAGTCCCCAAACCCAAAGAAACATTTTTTCCCATCTGTTCCCAGCCTACAAATTGCCTAGAGGGAATTGCTTCAAAAAGGAAATTGATAGCTCTGTTTACAAGCAAGAGGAACACAATTTCCCTCAGTGATCACTGAGAATGCCAGCACAGATAACAGAGAGAGACAGAAGTCTAAGGTTTACTATTTAATGGAGGACTAATGTTCACCTGCATTTCTTTATTTTTACTCTTGTACCAAACTAAGACATTAAATGAGAAAGAGTAACAGAACCAAGCAAAGAAAACCATTATCCACTGACTGCTAAATAAAACTTCACTGTTACCTGTGTAAAAGCCAACTAAAAGCTTTGGAAGAGCAAAACTCTCTGAGCCACAAACTTCACCTGCGAACTTTCTGTCAGGTCAGGAGCGTTCACATGAGGACTGTGCAGCACTGAAGAGCCCAATGTGTGTCACAGACTTTGAAGCCTTGGCAGAGCTTCCTTGACGTTCAGGGGAAAAGCGATCAAAGACTTTGCAGGCAGAACATCTCTAGCTAATAACAGGCTATGCATGGAGTGACATTGTTAAAACACTTCCCTTTTATATCCCTAAAGGAGTTTTATTGAGTTAAAACGATCCTTCAATAGCCTCTGGGCTGAACTGTAAAACACATTTGAAAAGCGTAAAATCTTTATTTATGCCAGGAATGTTTGAAACTCAAAAGATAAATGTCATTCGGAGAAACAAGCATGTCCTAGGTATTCAGTACGTAATGGGGCACAGCTGTAATAACAGTCAGTGAACCAGAGACTCCCTACATCATGTCATTAGCTCACTTTTAATAAGTCTATCTTCTTGTCCTTTTTATAAGGGCCATAGGGAGAGAAAGAAATATATCATCCCCCAAACATCTGTGCCTCTCTCAAATCGTCTCTCTTAGAAGACAGATCTACTTAAGGGACTTGCCTTGGGATATATGTTGTAAAGTGCACACAACCCTCTCTAAATGTGGATTTTATTTAAACAGGGAGCATCACACATCATTTGTGAGCTGCTGAAGACAGTGCAGCACAGGCTGAGCACATAAATAGCATCAAAGTACCTGCAAATAATCAAATACATACAGTGAAACAAAGCTTGGGGCTGAACCTATTCCCTTGAAGCCACAGATTTCAGGCAAATAAAATTCTGGTTCTGAGGAGGTTTTAACAAGCCTTCCAAGAAGCCACAGAAATCTGTGCTTAAAATAGGACTGAAAAAATTGACTGGTTCTTTCTCCATTGTAAATATGTTTATCCCTCCAAGCTGAAATTAACACATGGCTTGGAATTTTCAATGGCACAGGGAGATTAAGATACTACAAACCAGCTATGTCTGCCCTTTAACACTCCGGATGATCCTAATTTCCCTATCTATTGGTTACTTTTTTTTCTCAAGGTTTTTTTGAATAATTTTCACTGTTATTATTTATAATGTAGCTTTACATAAGATGCCTCAATTTGGATGCAGGAGTGGTTACTCTCTTAGCTTCCTCTATGAAAAGTCCCTGAAAGAGAAAGGAATCAACATTTTACAGGTGCACAACCGAACTGTGGAGAGGCCAAAACTCAGGGTTAGGCACTTTTAGGCACTCAGTTGAGAAGCATAAACACTTTCTACAGTTATTAGGAGAACACTGACATTTCTAGTAAAAATTTAGCCCACAGAAAGCCTTCTATGCTCCCTCTGCAGGGATTCCTCTTTACTCTCCAATTTATTTACTTTTGGCACCTATCTGAATCCTACCTGAATTGTGTGGAAGAGCTGAGGTGAGCTGAGGACAGAATTTGAAGAAGTCTCTTGTTATAACGCGTCCCCTTTGTTCCACTGCTGATGCCAGGATATGTGACAGCACAAAACTCTTTGGAACTGGTTTAGTGCTGACATTGTCTTATTGTAGCTGAATGTAGTTGCTACCACCTTTTGCAGCTGCACTGGTGAGACCTTGGGTTAAAAGGCCTTAAGTCCTTAAGAACGAAGCTCCACTTAAAGCTGTTACAGTGTGCTTTTGGTGATCAAAAGAAAACAATCTATTTTATTATCAGTTCAATAAAGAACTGAGGTATGGGGGGAAAAAAAGGAAAATATTTGGGGATCAGCATGAGTATATTGTGAAAATACAGAAAATTTAATTCTTTTCACTAAACTTTAATGCTAATAATTACTTTGCTGAAACTATGAACACTGAATCATCAGAAATAATGGAAGGGGTAAGAATTCAGGAAGATTCACATGCAAAGTTGGGGTTTTAAGACATAATGTTCAGACTGACATGGAGCAGCTGCTCTAGCCAGGAAAATGTCACAAAAAGAGGGTCACAGACTTGACCCCCTTGTTCCCACCTACCGTCTACAAGGTTTCCAATTTGCTCATTGTGCTTGCTCTGCCCCATGGCCCTTCTGGTCTAACCTGGATTTGTGACCCTTCATGGCAACTCAGACCCATTTGGATATGTTGCATGGAAATTAAAGATAAAGCTGTAGAAGAGATCTCTTGGGGCAGCATTCTAGACCTTACAGAGCTAATAATGTGCTTCTGATACATCCCTTTTGTGATCTGACCAGTGAGGGAATGCAAGACAAATTGCATTTTTGTAATTATACTTTATGAGACTGCTTATATACATAACTGAAGTCTAATTTTAGCAACTTGCAGAGTTTCTAAGGGAATTTTAACACAGTAAACCAATTGGCATGATCACAAGATAGGACAATTAAGCCTGTATTAACCCACATCAGCTAAATGTACTTACAGAAAAAGTGGGCTATGCATAAAAGTAGAAAATAAACAAACTGCTTAAGCTGCCTGTGGGTTGCAATAAACAGAGCTGCTATTGCCAGAAATGCTTTGACTTTGCCAGTACATCCCAGGTACTGTGTGTTCCACAAGAAAATCAAAGTCCACCTTGCAGCACAAAGGCAGCAGCTCTGGGCCCTGGGGAAGCACGCTGCAAAGCAGGAGGCCTCTGCAGAGAAAGAACTTCCCTGATCCTGGGAAGTTCATTTTTCGGACTGTCCCCAAGTCATTTCTAACTGCTGTGGTTACGAACAGGCTGAAAGGCAACATCTCTGCTAGAAGGAACAGAAGAAAAGAGGGCAATTCAACAAGGATGCTCAAGTCGCTGATCTGAATACCCAGAACAATGAACTATGATGGTATCAAATTGAATGGACATAAAATTCAGGTTCCAGACCTGAATTGGGTAGATCCACCTCTCTCTGCTTACTGCATAGTTAGACAGCCCCCCAGAGAATTTGGAAATGCAGTGACTGGTGTCAGGAAATAGCCTGTTCTCACATTTTTATGCCTCCCACTACAGATGATCTGTGATTTAAGGAGAAAACATACATCCTCTATAGTGAAAAACATTGCAATAACACAGCCCACCAGGAAGATGCCTGCTTAGAACAATGTTAACTTGCCAGTGATTTAAGGAAGACAGAAATGGAAGTATTTTGGGGACATGGTGTGGGATGGGAGGACGTGGGAGAAGGCTTACTGAACACAGGCATGTTTTCAGTACAAAGCCGCCTGATGGAGGCTGCATGGAGCACAGCTACAGAAATTTCAGCATCTAGTCTCTCTCTTCACTGGCAAACACTGCTCCTAAAAAAATTTACACCTAACCAAATGCCAGGGAAGAGTCTAGATTCTTCACAACTTTCAGATAAACGCAGCCATGTCAAATGAGAAGCAAATGGCAGAACAGTGCAGCGATGACAAAGGCTCTGATCCAACAGTCAGGGCACACTGCTGTGCTCATGCAGGGCCTCAGAGGCTTTAATAAGTCTCCAAAGAAGCAGAGCAGTCCTTTTGTACCCCATCAACTGTGACACCACAATCTAATTCAGTATTCAGCTCCACACCCCCATCATGTTGGCAATAATTCAGAGTTGGTGAGACAACTTGTAAAGGAGGAAAAAAAATAAAAGCTGTGTTTTAAACCTCTCTAATTTAACGTTAGCTTTTTGTGTCTAACATCAAAGCCTTTTTTCACTTCTATTTAATCAAAATTAATCACTAAGATTACTACAGTAATTTACGTTGGAGATTATTGAAATGAGTGTTTTATTAAAATCTGGTTTTATTAATAAAACACATTCTGGCTAAGGAATCATGTGAGCCTGCTATTAGAGACTATTAACTGGGACCTGGGAGTTAATCATAACAGTCATGCTGCCAGGTTCTCTGACAGAAACACACACCGGGTTTGTTTCTGCTTTTACTTTCACAGGAATATTCAAGTCAATTAGTTACCCCAGCACAGAGTAAATTCTGCAAAGCAAGAAGAGGAAACAAAGGCACATAAAACTCGGTAGCTTTGAACAAAGGAAGGGTGAGCAGAGAGACACTCACCGGCCTGATTGGTTGTGATGCTGACAGCAGCAAATTGTCTGGAGAGGGTGCTCAAGTCAGACACCCCGTTGACTGCATCGATCTCGAAGGTGTAGTTGGTGTGTGCCAGCAGGTCCACCACTGTCACCGTGGTGTTGGTGAGCCCGCTCTGCCGGGGCAGGAACCGCACGTTGTCGCTGCAGGGCTCGCACAGCTTGGTGCTCCCTCCGCATTTCTTGCAAATGATGTTGAAGGTGACATCTTTCCTGCCTCCAGTGTCCAGAGGCCAGCTCCAGTCCAGGATAACGGAGGTCTCGTTGATGTTAGAGATCACATTTCTTGGGGCAGATGGCGGTCCTGAGAAAGGAAACGGGAAATCAGGGCAATGAGATTTTCTCCCTAAGGATTTTCTCCAAAACGGGAGTAACAAGGGTGCAGAAATATAAAAGTGAAAAACATCAATAACCAAACTCTTCTGGTTATTTCCTGTGGAGACTCCTGAGATATTTCACTAGATTATAGACCTAGGCTATCAAGGAGCATGTTTTCTTATAAAAAGAGAGTCCCCTCAGGGTGCAGTTCAGGATTAAGGGCTGGAAGTACTGGTAGCAATATAAAAACCCTAGCTCTCCTTCTTGAGACAGGGAAAAGAAGGAGAAAATGAAAACAGAAAGACACAAACCCAGCCCACCAATTTTTAGCAGCCTGTCCAACACTCAAGAAGACTCGTGAGGCAGTGGATGGCTGACTGCAGTGGGGCATGAGAGGAAGCAAGCAAGCGAGCTGTTGTGGAGGTACAGATGGAGGAGCAAGAATGACAGCCCCGAGCAGAATGACGCTACTCACTGGTGCAAGCCATGGATGGAGGGTCTTTCTCAGAGCGAAAGTAATTCTTTTCACACCTGCAGTTCAGAGATGCATCTTCGTAGGTGGAGCTGTGAGGGGGGCATTTGGCACACTTCACATTGCCAGCAGAGGCTTTGTAGAACCCAGCTCGACAGGCTGCAAAGCAACAGGGATAGAGTTTTTAATTCCATGGACATCTTGGTTTTAACATGTGACTACTGCCCTGGAACCTACCCATATGTGGATCACAGCTTGCAGACATTTATGGTCTAAATTTGCAATTTTTTCTCATAATGAGAGCTGACAGAAATAAAACGTTTTGGTAAAATGGAGTTGTTGCATCAGCTTGGATTTGCATTTAATTTTGCCTGGAAAATAAATCAGTGTATTGCACCACTAAGAAGAAACATTTTCTATGCTTCATTTTGAGAACTTCACTCCCTTTTTCTTCTCTTCTGCTTAATTTACCAAAACATTGGCCCTATCCTGAATAGGAAACAACTTTACTCTCTCTCTGCTGCTAACATTTGCTTACAGGGGCACACTGATTGTAAACTACGTCTCTTCAGTTCATCAGGTCAAGGCTAAGCAAGCCAAAACCAAGAAAACAACCTGAACAGAGAAAGATCTCATCCATATTTGAATGATCATGTCAATGAGCTCCCTCTGATGCTATCATGAACTTGTGTGATTTGTATAAGAAGGATTTTTTTTGTATTAACCCAACATAACAGAAATGACCACATTTCAGAACACATTCACCTTTTGCTGCAATTTGGTTCCTCACCAAACACTGCCCCAACTCACAAGCACATTAGGAAAACCCCAGGATAATCTCCTTACAAATATAATGTTAAGAAGGAGAGTAATACAAAGAAAAGCATGCTTTATTTTATGTCTGGAGCCTAGGTTAAGCTTAGATAAAATTGCCTGAGACCTGTCACATAATTAAATGCTTCTTTGAAGCAAAAAGAATGGCTTCACCAGTCTTGGGATAAGCCTAACCAGGGACACACAAACTTCTCAGTTTTGTTTGTGGACACAAATTGATTCATAAACATAGTCTAAAATCTGAGATACTAAACTATGTGGTCTTTTTGTGTTCATTCATGCATTGCCAAAATAGCAAAGTCTCTAGATGGGCGGCCTGAGGTGGGAAAAAAGTCTGAATAAATATCCCAGCATCTTCGTAAGTGATGGAGGAGGGACGCCCATCACCAAAACCTAAATAAACATCTGGGCAAGGCAGATTTGTTGGTTAGCTCCTGCTGCCAAACACCTGAGTGAAATACTCTGGTGAATAGTGAGAGAACAACTACTCTGCTCTTCTCTGAAACATCCTAATGAGGGAAAGCCTCCTCCCACTGCACTGCACACAGCAGGAGGAGCACGAAGGTTTCACAGGGAAGTGCCAATCTCAGCCACACTTCAGCACTTCCCAGCCCTGGCAAACAGAAGCGCTTGGCTGCAGCTGCTCCCTCCAACTTCCAGGCTACAGCAAAGCAGCTGAGAAAGATAGCTCCTGCTCCAAGTTCTCTCCTGCAAGCCCTGAGGAGGCAATCCCGAGCCTGAGCTCTGAGGCAGAGGCCCAACAGACAACCTGTTACAGCAGAATTGCTAAAAATGACCTTGTGTGACCAGCACAGACCAGCCCAACCTGGCACGGCCTGTCCACCCTCAGCCAGCATTTCTGGTGTTGCCCTCTCCTCAAAAGCTGCCAAGGGTGTTTGGGGATTCCTATTCAACTTGAGGAAATAAAGGAAACCTAACCAGCTACACTAGGAGGAAATGCAGCAGGAAACAACTGGCTTTTTTTGTTTGGCTGTTGTTTTTGCAGCCTTTTACAACTCAAATCCCATTCCTTCCCATGTGCTGCCCCATGAGGTTCCTCAGGCAGGCCCCTTTGGTGGCCCTCTGGCTGACAGAGGAAATTCCAGTGATTTCCCTGCTTCTGTTCCAGCCCTAAGACAACAAGCCAGGCAGAAAAGAATGGATGCCAGTCCTGTTCTTACCAGCACTAATAACTCAGCAAACACAATAAAGAATGAATATCACACTTCATCTGCCTAATTAATACAGAGAACTTTCATCAAAACTTCCCATGGAAACTTGTTACCAGATATTAAACCCTGATGGTTTTGTCTAACCAGCTTGAAGGGACACTTTTACATTTATGGGCAGTCACACACAAGGCAAAGATATACTTATGATTCTATACAGTAGAATTTTAAAATAAATATATGTTCTAGTAATGACCAAAAAGAAAGACCCTATCACCAGTATTTTAATGAAGCAATGAATTTAACATAAGTAAACAAGCTTGCACAAGAAGTAGACAGATTCAGAGGGGTGAAGAAGAGAAGCTGCTCCATTAATCAATGTCTCTTTCATCCCTCAGGTGAAAACTCATGGACCCCATTTAAGAAAAGGCGGTGATGGTCAGAGTGAGGGGCTGAGCCAGTCAGATTCCTGCTGTCTCAATATGCCCTAGCAAGGGCATCCCAATCTCATGTCTTCCCCTCAGGCTGAATTGCACTTTCTGTCTTTGTCTGTCAGACCAATTTAAGATTATTCACAACTGCAGCCACAAGGCAATAAAAAATAAAATAATGCATCCACACTTGAAGCTTAGAACTGGAGGTGCCAATGAAAAATATTGTCAGTGTACTTACTGTAATTATTCCTTTCCTAGTCATTTTTTAATTCTGATATATAAGAGAGAAAAATTAAAGTTGTTACTTCAAAATGCATTAATTTCTCTGTCAGACAAATTGGATTATATGTTCTGATAGAAGGTTTGGCTTTTTGAGGCAAGTACCATGGCTTTGGTTTCAGTTAGGTTGAAAAAACCCATAGGAATTAGCATAGGAAGTCTTCACAGAATCTAATTTTAGCATGGAATCTAATGTCTTCACAGAATCTAATTTTTCCCTCACAGTGGGGAACAATGCAGGAGGAAATAGATGCAATGGGCCAGGAAGAAAAACCTCTTAGCACACTAAAAGTGAGTAAAGGAAATTTTACGAGTTTCTACATATGTGATATAAACTGTACAGCAGGGCTGTCTGGCTTTGCTTTTTTCGGAAGTTCTCCTCAAGACTGTTAGCCCTGGTGATTCTTGTGGTAACTCCCAACTACAGCATTTTAAAACTGTATTTAGTCTGATTTCAGTCTCTTTTATTTGAGTGTGAGGCCAGGATGACTCTATTGAGTCACCTACGGGTAAGAATTTCAGGACTCTGGTTGTCCTTGTCCTTGTATGAAAATGAACTTCCTTAAGCTATAACTGATGAGTCTGTCTCAGAGACAGAGAGCAGGGAAAGTTAATTCAGTGAGAGGAAAACAAATGCGTGCAACAATCTGTAGTAACCACTGATTAAAGAAATGTGACTATCTTTTCTACAGCAAAATGAATTTTGCCTCAGCTTGACTAATCTGCTTGAGATGAAAACATGGTCCTAATTAAGGGTTAAATTATTAATTTAAATTGGAATTAATTTTAAATTAAAACATAAACCTGTTAGTAAATAAGAGCATTTTAGTATTCAGGTCCTGCAGCCCCCTGCACACAGAGCAATCTCACCAATTCCCAGCTGTAAACACCGAGGAACGACTGGAGCCTGCGCTGGTGATGTTCCAGCCCCAGCACTCCAGGCTTGACAGGGCCCATCTCTCTGCACAAGGTCACAGAAACTTCATTTGCCAACTGCCTGGCACTCCCCAGCCCTGCAGGAGCTCTGCTTTTGGTGCTTTGAGGCAAGGCTGGAGCACCACAACACACTGGAAGTGGATACACACTGGGTGTCCAGCCCCCACCAATTGATTGTTCCCTCCCTTTGTTCCTCTGCTCCTCATTAGAACAGCCCAGGGGTGAAATGTCACATGGCACTAAGCCAAAGCATTTAGAAAAGAAGGGCATTCAATCACGAACCTCTACAGCTCACAGATAACACCTCCTCAGAGAGTGCATTAACGAGACAGGTGAGAGAAACTCTGGGCAAACCTCCTGTGCTCTGCAGAGAGGACAAGGAAGCATTCCCAAAGCAAGTGGCCACTGTTAGAGGGGCTTTGCAAACTATTCCCACTGTCACCTGAGCAGCAGCAGAGGTCCTTAGGCTGGCTGGGCAGGTGTGTTGGGAAGTGAATCATAGAACCAATTAGGTTGGAAAAGACCTCTGAGACCATCAAGTCTGAGTTATCACCTACCACCACCATGCCAGCGAGACCATGGCAGTCTGCTATGTTCAGTTTTTCCTTAAAATGCTACTGACTGGCTCACCTCGATGCCCACACAGGGCCTGGCATCTTTGGACTGTTCTCCAGTTCCTTTTGAAAGTGTTTATACAGCTCTTTCCTCCTCCTCCTTGTTCACTGTGGCACCCCATTCACCAGCGAACAACACTTTATAATGTGGGTTTCCTTCAAAATCCCTCACAACAATGAAACCACCTTCAGCAGCTCTCATTGTTTATTAGTATTTGAAAAGCCACGTAATCGATGGAATTTTATAGGTCTGCATAAAGGTCCCTCTCCTGAGCCTCTATGTAAGTTCTTGAATACCAATTCAGCCTAAAAAGGCTCCTAAAAATTACAGTGCATTTTTGATTCATATTTCTACTGAACTTCAGGCACACTTTTTGTCATCAGATCTGAATAAAAAGAGACCACTTAAGTGAGCAGCTCTCAAAATTAAATGTTATTGCTGTACATGCAGAGCAGGCTTTCTGTGTGATGGGCTGTGGCGCTGGCACCTGAGGGAAGAGGGAAATAAGACTGAGAA
This sequence comes from Oriolus oriolus, assembly GCA_013400235.1. Taxonomy (NCBI): domain Eukaryota; kingdom Metazoa; phylum Chordata; class Aves; order Passeriformes; family Corvidae; genus Oriolus; species Oriolus oriolus. Next base: position 217,875 of record VXBT01008397.1, on the reverse strand, counting down.
AGGCTCTAATGAGGGTTTTAAAAGCTCTTGTTGTGATTGGACCCCATTACCACTACGGTAAGAATATCTCCAGAAAGAGGTAAGGATATTGACTTTCTCTCCTTGCCTGTAGGATTCCATGCTGTCTGTTGAAGAAATAAAAACTTACAAATGTCCTTAGTATTGGTATTCTTACATCATCTGTGGAGCAAGGATTCAGTGCAATGTGAAAATGAAATGTCTCTAGAAAAATACTCTTCAGAATGAGCACTTTTCATTTTTTACACCTGAAAGCTGCTGCTAGCAAAAAAAAAAAAAAAAAAAAAAAAAAAAAATTCAGAAATTTTTAATTTTCCTTCTGAGAAANTCTGCTAAAAAAAAAAAAAAAAAAAAAAAAAAAAAAGAAAATTCAGTAGTATTTAATCTTCCTCATGAGTAAATTTCTGCTTTTTCCTCCCCGCTTCATATTTTACATTGATCTGTGACCTTAACATATTTTAATCAGATGCTTTTTAAATTGGCTTTACTCCCAGGTCAAGCCATTCAGCAGAAACAATTCCTGTTCTTTGTTTAATAACTGTTACTGGCAGACATATTAATTATATGTACATAAGAGATAGCGTTGTCCTGAGGGAATAACACTGCACCTTTCAACCACAGTCTATAATAGCTGCACGTTGTGCCTCGCAGGGCTTCTGTATCTCTTTTTGTGCAGTGCATTACAGCCAGGATTGCGGCCAGCAATGTTGTTTAAAGTGCAGTGTCAAAGATAGCAGGTCTGAAACAGCTTTGCAGCAAAGAGGTTCTCGCTTGTGGGTGCCTGGTTTCAAAATGTGTGAGGCATTGAAGCTTCTCTGCAGTCAGTTTTGGGGGAAAGAAATCCTACTTCAACAAGTATTTAAATCAGGAATTTAATAAACCCATGTTTATTAAGCACTAGCTTTCACTTTCCCTAAACAAGAGGTTTTCCTAACTCAAAACCTGGACACTCTGAGATATATTAAGCTATCATATTTTCAAACAAAGCAATTTCATGTTTTGTTCTTTTTAAAAAAACTTGATTTAATCTGCAGAGAGATGCAAAATAACTTGCTAATTCAAGAAGCATTGTAATTTAAAATCTAAATTAAGAAATACCAGATTAAAACCCAACAGAACCAACTTGAACAGAAAAAAGAAAAGGTTGTACAAATACACACATACAGAATTTTAAATGATCAGTTGGCAAGGATAAAAGGCAAAGAGATGCTTTTTCCCTGAGCTGAACTTACACTATGAACTCCTCAAAGGCAAACCAGACATAGGATTGTGATAGCTTCAAACAGTAAATTTTAAATAAAAATTAATTCTGGCCGAGAGTGCCACAAAGGAATAACTGTGGCAATGCTCAGGTTTAGTCTTTGCTCAACCTCCCACCTCTGTATCAGAACTCTAAAAAAAAAAATCATAACAAGAACAACCAATGTCCCCCAGAGTAAAGCAAACAGACCTGGCAGCCTCTGTCCCAGAGACCCTCAGCTCGTGATAAGGTGTTCCCCTCCAGCCCAGCGGAAAAATCAAGACAGTGCCCGGTAATCCTTGCGGGCTGGACTTAGCTAATGAGTAAAAAACCAACTTTCCTAGCTTGGGGATGTTTAAGTTATTTTCCTGTGCCCAGAGCAGGCCAGATGAACAGGGTCAGGACAGCAAAGGTACTATAAATAAAGAAGAAGAAATGAATTTCTCTGCAGATGACATCTAGTCCTGGCATTTCCCTAGAACCCATCTTGAATCTAATGTTAACACCACATGAAAGTGCAAGAGGAAGGCCAAGAGGGAATGACCATTTGCCATCCCTCACTACTTCATCCTCACACTTACAACCCAGATGCTATTTCAAAAACCTGGAAATATGGGCTAGATATATCTGTTAATTTATTTTTTTAACAAAGATAATTATGTTAATCTTCATTGTACTGTCCTTCATGTAGACTATCTAAAATATTTGGGGTTTTTTTGCAAATTATTGGCCTTAATGAATTTCTCTGACATTCTGCTGCAGTCTAGGAAGTTGATTTGAAGTGAAAAAATTAATCTTTCCTTCAATTTACCTTCAAATTTGATAGGTTTTTAGCCAGATCAATGTACCCTTGGTTTTTATTACATGACAGGAAGACCAGCTGCTCCTGATGTGTCCTCTCTAAGCCGTTCCTCATCTTACAAAGATCTATGATGAACTCATCTTCTCTGTGATGAACAAAGACAAACTTTTCAATCAGCTTTTACAGGAATACCTTCTGATCTTTTGATCATACCCATCTCTGTTTCTAAACTGTCATTTATCCAGTAGAAAATACTCTTATTCTTGCCATAACATGTCTGATGAAACCAATTGATTTATATATTGGAGTACATTTGATATCTTGCTCTCTGACACATTTAGGCCTTTGTTTTGGTTTCTTTTGTCTTTTAGTTTGAGCAATCCATGGAACATCTCTCCCAGTGTGTCAGTGCATGTATCCCAAGTCAAAACAGTTAATTCAGACATATAAACGGTATAAATTTTCTCTCGGGGTGGAGGGAAGATGATGATGCATTTACCGAGGCTGAATGTTCTTTTGCAACTTTCCACCTCTGCTAGCACATACAGGAGTCTGTTGCTGTCCCTGTGAGAAAATTAATGCAGATCAGGCTCCAAATCCGGTGTCACCTCCTAATCAAAATGCTGCCTGGTGGCTTGTGTGATGTTTCAGAGAGCTCAGCCCAGCTCCCCGATGACACTGGTCCACTACTGCAATTTATATGAATTAGTACTTTTGTTAGGAGTCTCAGCAGAGCTGTCAAATTAATTGGAAAAGAAATTTAACAAACGCCTTTTCCCTCAAGAGATGTGCTCTCAGGTCAGGGTTGAGGCACACTGCTCGAGCAGTGTGGGAGAAGCTTGTGTTCCTTACACCCTTGCTGAACTTATTTTGTTGGTAAAAAAGAGAGGACTTTGGTTTCTTGGCTGTTAATTCGGTACCTGTCACAAGCAGCCCACTGACATAAAAAAACCAGTCTATTTTTATGCTGCTTTTGGCCAGGGTAAGATTAATTTTCCTTATAGTAGCTGCTATGGGGCTGTGTTTTGGATTTGTGCTGAAAACAGTGTTGATAATTCAGCAAAGTTTTTGGTTTTTACTGCTGAGCAGCATGTACAAAGTGTCAAGGTCTTTTCTGCCTCTCTCCCCACCAATGAGTGGGCTGGGGGGGCACAAGGAATTGGGAGGGGACACATCTGGGACAGCTGACCCAGTTTGGCCAAAGGGATATTCCATCCCACCTTTCCTGGGGATGGCTGAACACCTGTCTGCTGACAGGGAGTGGGGAATCAATTCCTGGTTTTGTTTTCCTTGTGTGTAGCTTTTGTTTTCTCTATTAAACTCTCTTTCTCTCCACTCACAAGTTTTCTCACTTTGCTCCTTTGATTCCCTCCCACACCCCATGAGGGGAGAGGGAGTGAGTGGCTTAGCTGTCAGCTGGGCTTAAATATGACAATTTTATAACACTAAATATACTAGATGCTGATAAAATAAAAATAAAAAGGCCCAGTTAATGGCCACCAACTAGAATATCTATACATTAATTTTTCACAAACTCTCACTTTCTCATACCTCAAAGTTAGTTCTTTTCCCCAATTTTAACATATTTTTGAATTCAACCACTGGAGGCAAGACATGGCCAGAGGCACATAAAGTTTAGGCAGCAAGCACTGAAGATACTTCACCATCCTCCCTTCCAAAACTCACCCACCCACCCCCCAAAAAAAAACCCAAAAAACCCCTACCAAACCCAAAGTTCACATTTTTAAGCACTGATATGAACAGGAGCTGAAAAGCTAAAACTGAAGCTAAAATTGTGTGCCTGTGCCTCATTCAGCACTACTTTCACTGCCAGCCACTGACATATTACTTCTTGAATTCACTGAGAGCTGGTGCTGGGAAAGGGAAGCTCTTAAGAAGAGAAATGGTACTACAATGGCAGGCACTTAAACCTGTAGGAAAAAATCCCTACGGTTTAAGGCACTGTCATTAAGTCTGGGATATAATTTAGGGTATCAAAAAATGGCTGTAATTTGTAGCAGTGTACAAGAAACAGCCACTGCTTTGCTAGTGATGCTGTTAATGCCACTTAATGGCTGCATCTATATAAGTATTTTAGCCACACTTTTAAAGCAAAATCCCATTTCTCTCCCTCTTGTCATATGATTCACAGCATAAAGTGTGTCCAGACCACACAAATATACATATTCCAGGTATACTGGAAGATGCACACTTCAAATATCTCCAAGCTGTCAGAACTGCTAAATTTGTAGGATGTTTCCATAAGAACAAAGATGGAAGAAGACCTCACAGTGGAAAAAGAGGTTGATTTTATGTAAAGCCATTAAACATATAAACAGATGTTGTCATGTGCAGAGAGGTTTCAGTGACTGCTAAAGAGCTTTAAACGGAAGACCCAAAACATTACTGCTTCATCATTGTCAGAACAACCTCCTGTCTTCTCGTCCTTTTTCACTGACTGTATCTTCATCCTTCCAGCAGAAAGCCTGAAAATTAAACAGTTACAGCCCCTGGGGACATCTGTGAGCTGACAATCTTCTCACAGCTGAAAAGAAAGGCTTTTGCAAAACCATCTCAACACTCAAGTGCATTTCTACATTGTGTGCTTTAGCTTTTGCCTCTTCTTCCTTGGTATTTTTCCTTTTTAAAAGAAAATTCTTAATTACTTAACATGCATTTTGTATGTGTGTATTAAAAATGTCTGGCTTTGCAGGGTAAGCAATTATCCGCTGAACAAAAACCCAATTAAATGTAAATGAAAAAAAAAATCCCACAGTTCAGCATTTTTAGCAGCACACTTGCCTGCTACCTGTGTGAATCCAAGGGGGGCAGAATCTCAGCTGTTTGGAAAACAAAGAGTCTGATGTATTGCATTTAACAGGGTATTTGCTAAAGAATGAAATCCTTCCTTACAATCAGTAACAGAAACAAGAACTCAATATTCTCCCACAGCATTCACTTCTCAATGCAGAAAATTCATCAGAAGGGACAGGGAACTAAGTTTGCATTATTGTGCTCTGTGCTTTCTCTAACAAATAATATTGTGTGCTGATATCAAATGCCTCATGCTCAATTAACAGTTTGCAATTCCACTGGACTTTATGGGGAAAAGAATCAAAACCCAGAATTGCAATGCCCTTCATGACTCTGCATCGTTTCACACAAAAGCTTTTACTGTAGAGACATCATGCCATTTTCTGAATGAAGGAACAATAAATATTGCAAACACCATGGATTTAACTACAACATTGGTTTTATATTCATTTCCCCCCCCCCAACTTCTTGCTTTAACATTCAAAAGCAGAAACCAAGGAGGCTGAAAGGACATCCAAGACCCTCAAAAGATGGAAGCATTTAGGGAATCTACCATGAGATTTGACATTCTGTATCTATCAGGACCAAGTGATGCAGAATAGGGTGGGGTTTTTTTCCCCTACTAGGAATATCACCAACTACTCCCACTAGAATTCTCTGGGGTTTACTAAGAGGTTTGAACCATGCACTCTGCAGCTGAGCTGAAATAATTTTTGTACTTTATCCTAGAAATGGGGAAGTCAAATTCCACCTCACCAAAATTCTGATCACAGATCTGCTTCTAAAAGATCTGTTTTACTCTTCCTGACCACATCTCAAGACAATGAAAAAGGCTTTCTTCTTTGTAGGCTAAGTCTTAAGAACAGGAAAGAATCCAGAAGAAAGGATGCTGTACACACTAAACTCACAGCCAAATGGTACAAAATAGCACATAACCCAAATAATTTCAAGAAATCGAGTCAAGAAAGTTCTTGGAAACTAAAGTTAAAACAGAAATAATTTTCTGCCTATTGGTATAACTTTGACTGGAACAACTCATTTCCAGCACATACAACATCAAGATATTTTTTCACTACATACATTTTAAAAGCCAATACAGAGAGGAGAATAGGAAAAAGTTTGTCCTTGACTAAGTAGTTACACATCTCACATTCACTACTAACCACGTGCATTTCTGAGAGCCCAGGGCTGATGGATCAAACTCTACACCTGATCTAAAGCTTTGGAGATTGGTGAGATCCTATATAAACTTTCCAGCCACAGCTGGAGCTTCCAGCCCTGTGCTGGGATGAAATGTGTACCACAGCCCAACAAGAATTCAGCTTGGGATAACCCTGGACTAGAAGATAACTCTAGAAGAGGTTCCTTAAACTGTGTCTTTCTGCAAAACCGTGGTTCAGCAGATCATGAGCCCTCATTTCCCCACCAAACCCACAGAATAAGGGTGTATTTCAGCTGTGAGCATCTCGCGTACAGTTTTTCTTCTATATAAGGCTCTGTGCTTCAGACAGAGGAATCCAGTTAAAGAGTAATAGTAATAACGTCCATGTAAGTCACTAAAGCTTTTATACTTTTTTTTCCCTCCTCCTCTCTGTGTTGCCTGTCTCATGTGTCGGATTAGAAATATACAACAAGTGATTATGATGGGCAAGTATAACTGTATTTTGAAGGTACTGTCAAAATGCATCAGCAAAATGTCCCATTATAGCCCAGCTAATCTGAAACGATCTCCCACTGACGTGAATGTCATCAGTGCTGTGGTCTGCTGCCCTGGCATCATGAAGTGGGGCTGTGACAGCTTCCCACAGTTACAGACCTGGCCCTGCAGATGCGGCACCACGCCACAACAGCTGATTAAGCGCTCACATCCCCACTCAGTGCCAAGGAAATGGCACACGCTGCCCTTTGTTTTATCTTGTTCCCTCCTTATAAATTAGCTGTGCAGTGAACCTCCTCTGGGCTGCCTTCAGCACTGATGGGATAAATACTAAATACTTCTGTCTGGGCAAGGCATGGCCAGCAGTGCAAGGGCAGCAGGGAGGACAGGGAGCTTCCTCCAGCACCACCATAATTTTCTCTGCTGTGCTGTGCCACTTGGGACAGGAATTCTGAGCTGCTGTGTTCAGGTCCAGCTGTGAACTGGGACACTTATTTGCACTTTCTAACCGTTCCCTAACAAGGAAATCTCTCCTCCTGTGTTAGGATTCACTCTTAAAGAATGTTTTGCTCTTTTCCCGCTTCTTCCCTTGGCTGCAGTGAAGACTGGGTTAAATGTGTGTGCAGCAAGCATTTGGAAGAGGCAAGCAGCAAGCAGGCTTGTTATTCTTGATGAATAATGTAATTTAAGAGCTGCAATGCTTACAACTGATTTAACAGCTGCCAACAGCCCCAGTTTAGAAAAGAGTGAGGCAATGCTTGTAAATTTGGCTTGAATCAGATTAATCCTCCCTGCTACCCTGCAAGTGGGAAATATTACTGCCCTGCCTGCTTGGTGGCACCCTCCTTGTGTTTTGATTTATCTGTGGCAATGGTAAACTTCCCTCAGAAGTTATTCAAAAAGTGACAGTACTGTGATCAATTCAGTGTGAGACTAGCACCCAATTTAACAGGCGTCCACTCCCAAAGTTCAGAAGTAAATTCTAAACTCAGTGGATGGTTATGGGCACGGTGGAAGAGTAATTCTCAGAGGTACAGAGGGACACGTGGAGCACTTCTTGTGCACCCTGCAATTCTTCAGCTCTGAATCTGCAGGGGGCAAAATAATTACCTAAAATTCAAATTTCACATTAAGCTGCTTAGCAGCCAGGGGCAGAAATTCCAGACTTGTGGCTTGTAGGGTGGTTTGTACCTATTAGTCTTTGTATAACTGCAGTACTGCCAGCTCTGAAAAGAAAGTTGGTTTGACAGACATGACTTCTTAAAGACTGAAATTGCTGTTAGCAGTTCTTTCAACCCTCTTGAAAATACCAGGTTTTTATATCACATTGTAAAATCCCAGACTGGCATTAATACTGAAAATCTCCTGCTGCCCCCTGTTCCATGCACTCTCCAAAGTCTCCAGTCAGATATGGATATTTTACCTCATTCTTATTACAGTCATTTCTGCATCTTCTACATCTATGGCACAACAAAATCAGAATAGGAGTTAGGGCTCATCTAGTAATAAAGGACAGTATTCTATTGAAAAAAAACCCTTCTTTCTTCTAAAAAACCTGGTTTACCATGGGATCACCCCTCAAGTTTAAGGCAACATGACCCCAAACCTCTGCAACTGCATCACAAAACTTCCAAAGTAGCGGAGGAAGGAAAATAAAATTCTCAGAAATTAGGAATGCTTATCCATGGTGGATTCCTTGTGTATAGCTAATAATCAACCATTTTAAGGAAGCTGTAATAACAAATCACCAAATAAACCCAACCCATTTTCCCCTTGCATCTAAAACCTGTGGGAAGGGATACAGTGGAGCTGCCTCTCTGGTATTTTTCTACCCTTTGGCTACTTCAGGTTTTCTTACAGAGAACTTTCACAGAGAAAAGGTCTAAAAAGAAACTTATGGTGCTTGAAAGGGCCACTTTTGATTAGGTAATTTCTGCCCCAGAAAAACTCTGTACAACCAAAACAATTTGAAGATTAAGCCTGTAAACAAATATCAAGTTGAATTTTCTACGGGACCATCAATAGAGGGAAGGAAATATTTAAGGATATAAAGAAAACAGTAGAAAATAATCACGAAACAACAATAGGAGAAGAGTCTAAAAATTCTTAATTAGCATTTTATCTATCTAATTTCTATTATTTCAAATAAGCCTCCTACCTCAGCATTCATTTGCACCAAGATACCACAGTCCAAGTAAAAAGTAGAAGCTGTGTGCAATATTTAAGTAATATCCCTCCTAATATATAGGAAAAAATTACTATGTTATTTTCACAGCCAAATATTCCGTGAACTCCAGATTACTAAAATAACTCAGTTTCATAAGTGGTCCTGAAACAGTTCCAACTTTAGCAAGAGCAGAGTTGGCCTGGATGAGCAGTTCAGAATCCGTGTGATTATTCAGTCTTCATTTTCGCTAAATTTAACATTGGCTCTTTGGGGATGGGCTCCCAGAGGTGAGGCAGAAAAGGGCCACTTAAACCCTGCCAAGTTCAGTGGGGAAAAACTTGGAGTGCCAGCCTGGTTATCTAATTGTTACCAGCAGGCAGCAGCAGTTTTAAGTAGCAAATTAATATGTTTGCGGGTTATGCAAAACAAGAATAATTTACAACAAATTGGTATCAGGAGCAGTTTTAATCAGCCACGATCTGAAAATCCTGAATTCTCATTAAAATAAATTGAAATTGCATTTGCTTCTATGTAGCCTGCTTTTGGCTGCAGGAATTTTGAGTAGTGAAAAGAGATTAGTAAGGGCTTGGCTTTATCTGTAGACTTTATCTCTCTAAGTATATATTTGAGACTGGTAAAATAAGTATACAGAATAATGGAAAAAGTTATTAAAAAGTTGCTGTTGAGGCCATTTTTGTTGCCCACATACAGAAAAAAAGGATTAAACTCTGAGTCCAAGAGATCCTCAGCTAATGAAGCAGTGACTAAGTTCAGAGGTAAAGAGAACAGAAAACATAAAAGAACAAGTGGGGGAAATAAAAACCATCTCCTCTGGAAAATGTAAAGGGTTGTTTCCAGGGCTGACACCAGTGAAAGGGATCATGAACAGATTATAAATGATAAATAACCAGGCAGCATGAGAAAAATAGTTAAAGTTGATCTTGCCCCTGGGGAGAGAGTGGGAGTCCCCTCCAGATCCCTCCCTGCCCGCTTCAGGAGCTCTGCAGTAAGGCCCTTCTTTAAGGTCCACCTCAGGGGCCAGGGACTTCTTGGGTGGGCCTTTAAAACCCATAAAATATACTTTTGAATTATTAAATATTCACAAATAGAAAAGCAGACCACAAACAAGCACCTAGGATTTTTCACTGTCAGAAAGAGAACACAGGACTGGAAAACCACTCGTTCCCATCCATTCCGGTAGGACCCCCCATTTGTGGTGGTCTCTACATTTCACAGAATTACACCAATATAACTGGATAAAGTCTGTTTTTATCTTTCAGAAAAAAATCCCTGTGTATTGATATTTTTCTTAGCTATACCTTCACACTTAAATCTGGAACTTTGTATTTTTATAGTTGGCAATAGGATAAAATCACCCCCCCTTTGCAGAAGCTGAAAAAATTATTTCTAATGCACACATCACAAGAAGCTTTTTAAGCTTTTTCTGTGTTTGTTTTTGGAGGTTTTATTTGGAGGTTTCCAGATCTTTAGCTCAGCAGTCATTTCTATCAGCTTATATTAAATAGCTGCTTCATCAATTCCAGTTAAAACCAAATTAGCCTGAAATTAAGCCAGGATCTATACAAGAGTAGCAGCAACTTAAATAAATCAATATCAAACAACAACCTCATCTGAAGCTAGACAGCTTGCTGATGTGCTAAACAAGAATATAAGTACTGAATCCAAGCAAGAGTTTCTTAAATCAGAACGATGTCCCCATATGTGTTTGCAATTATCTGATAAAGCTGTTCTCACTAATAGGGACAGAAGCATCTCTAAGAGAAAAACTGACACGAGCCAACAGGATTTCCTGATAAACACAGATAAAAATCTGTGCTGAAACACGTACTGCAAAATGACCGATTCTGGCATTTCTAACATTTCTGTGGGGAAATCCCAACACACCCTGGAAAGAGGCCAAATCCATACAAATTCTACATAAGTACATTTGATTATTTAGTTTCCAGGTTTTAGGGCAGCCCTGTTGAGTCCCATCTTGTTGTATTTTTCCATCCTCATTGTCTTTCCACAAGAGAGTCCCAGGACTTCTCTATCTTTTCACTTTGCTTTCTTAGCTGAGCATTGAGTGTTCTCCTGTGACAGCTCTCCCACATTTGGTCTCTCAGAGCTGGGCACCTTAGGGTACAGAATAAACCACACCAAAAAATCACATTTGTGTTCTCATTATGCTCCTCTTTTCCCTTTACCTGTGCAATTATATTTCCAGAACAACTTTCTGTGATTCCCTAAAGACTTTTTAGTTTTTTATATATATATATTTATTTTTTTATATTTATATATATTATATATATATATATGGAGAAATATATAAAAACCAATGAATTAATGCACTAACATTAGTTGTGGGAATTTATTAGGGAGAAAAACGAACGCACATATTCCATTATTTACTGTTTTATAATGCTAAACATTAACTATGAGAAAGTTAACACAATCTTTTTCAGCATTAGTCTGTTGATCTCCTTTAGCTATCTGCTGTTTAATTAAGCTAAAGAAGCAGTGAAATCCCTTCATTATCCTTCCCACTAATTTTCTGCCTCCAATATTAAGACCCAGCAAGGAAGAAATATGTAACAACATTCTCTGGTTTATTTTGCTGGTGAACTTTGGTATTCATAATGGATGAGAGAATAAAAAACAAACAAACAAACAAACAAACAAACAAATAAATAAATAAATAAATAAAGAGAGAGAACAAGGAACAAGAGAGAGAAGGATGATCAGTTAGAATAAAATTATAAGTTGCTTCATGAAACAGAAATAGTGAAGCTACAAGCAGAACATCTTACATTCCTTTTGGAACTTAAAGAAATACCATTGTCTTTGGGAGAAGATGGTGACACTCCTGGTTTTGATTTGAAGTCTGTTGTAGTCAGACATGTCCAATCTTTCATCCAGTGGGAGAATTTGGTCCACCTATGCAGTACCTGGTGGTGAAGTGCATGTGGAGAGTGTTTATATTAAAAATGACACCAACTCTGTCCAGAACAGCCTCCAGAAAATGCCACTAAACAAAACGCTGTATCTATGTAGAAAGTCTCAATTTTTAAAAGTGGTTTCAACAGCTACCCAGAGGAATAACACTGCTGAAATTTAACATTATTCGTAAGAGCCTAAGAAGTGTTCATAAAAAAGTGAGGCAAGTGCAAGAGAAAAATGCCTGTAGTCAAGAAATTAAAGCTAACATCTTAAAAGATGAAAAGGAAACTACTAAAAACAAATAGTGTAATGATTTGGCAAAGGACATTCTGAGATCACTTCAAGCAGAGGGCTCAGGGTTGGATGTGACAAAGAACCACTGTGGCAAACCAGCAGTACTATCATGCAATAACACAAACCTAAGTGCAAAATTACTCCAGAAGCTCTTTTTAAGCTTTTAATATCTCTGAATCTTACTTTCAACCCTTGCCACGACATGAATTTATTATAAACAAAGAAGCACAAAGACTTTGCTCCCTGTCAGCCATCAGTGTGAGCACCAAGCATGGAGCCATGGTTAGGACCCACATCTTGAGAACACGTGTCCTGGGACCTGGGAGGCTCCTCTGGCAAAGTCGGATTTAAACGGCTCAAACAGCTTTGTTCTCACCAGCTAAAACTCAAGTGTCTTGGCAGAGTGGCTGAGAAATGCTGTTGCAGCACTTCCCTACTCTACTCCTGGCAAGAGCTGCTGTTGTTGTTAATCTTTTGCTTTCCTAAGGACTAAATTCATTATTATTTTAAATAGACGTGGCAGATGCTGAACTGGTGCTATTCACACGTCCACACAGAGATAAGGGGCCCTCCTTTTGCCCAAGTGATGCAACTCCACTGAAGGTTAATATCCTTCAGTTAAGTCCTTTAATCCTAATATTCTCAACAATAAGATCCTTTCAACTCCTGTTAAAAAAAAAGGAATATGTAGAAAAACAGAGAAATATTGTAAAGGCAGATTCCAGATTGACCAATACTTTATCTACAATCTGCTATTCCTATTTTCAGAGAGAACAGTGAGATGCTTCAGTTTTAACTACCAATAGTAAAATAGATAAAAACAAGAGAAAAAAAACAGTAACAAGAACAAAACAAATAAATGTTGTGATGGAGTCACATGAATTATAGCAGAAATATTTTATCTGGTTGTGGACAGTTGGGAGAAATTCTCTCCCTTTCTCTGATTATTTATTTTGTATGTCTTTGTTAATCCTAAAAAAGGTGTCAAGGTAGCAGCACAGGCAACGCCAAGCCCTCTATTTAGGGCTATATCACAAATAATCCAATTTTTACCAGTTAAATACCTTTCTTCTAATTAACCATTCTCAGTAAAGACAGAGAAAATGAATTTCCCTTTTGATGCAGTAATTCCTCATTACATTGCCACTGTACTTTAGAAAGAGGCTGCTATGATGACACTACTAAATTAGGTTTACTTTTGAATCATTAACGTATAAGAAGGTTGTGTCTAATTCACATAAACAGGAGAAGAAAACAGTGACAAAGCAAAAAAACTAAGATAAAAACTCAACTATTCCCGAAGGAGAGAAGAGCAAATTTCAGCAATTTAAAAAAAAAATTGTAAAGCAGAAGATGTAATTCCCATTTTAAAAATAAAGTGTTAAATAAAGCCAATATACACTGCTCCATGACATGGGTACAGCTTGTTTCCTATGAAATTATGCAATTTCTTTTTTGTGGCACTAAAAAATGAACAAGTGTTCTAAAAATTGGAGGCATTTTACTTTTTAGGCAAGGGAAAAGGAACATCTTATTGTACTCACACCATAGTTATACTAAACCTGCAGAAACAGGGAGTCTGGAAGTTGTATTGTCTGCCTCTATAAAGGGAATCTTGGGCAAATATTCTGCAATGGGAAGTTGGTTTTTTTACATTTATGAAGAGTTAGCAGGGATCTGCTGACAATTCAGATAAACAGCCATTTTGGCACTCTAATGTAGTGGTATCTTCCGTTAGTTAGGTGTTTTTCTCCTAAGTAGCCTCCTCTTGAGATTATTTCTCTCTCTTTATGGCCTTTGGATTGATGAAGCCACTATTTGATGAATATCTGGCCCAAAATACTCTTTTGATATTTCTTGTTTCCCATGTCACCATTCCCAAACTCCGGCCACCATTCTGAGCTTCACCCTCCCACGCTGAGCACTGTTTTAATCTAAGATCAAAGGCTTCACAGACACAGTGCTGGTCTCTGGCTTTCAAAAAGCTGCTGCATGTACTGGGCAAGAGATATTTTGAAGGGAGACACTTAGTTGCATGAAGCAGTAATGAGTTGCTGCCCATTACTGCCCAGCCTGCACAAAAACTCCGTGTGGGTGATCAGCAAGACAGGAATGCAGCTCAACTTGCTGTGTGTCATTCAACCATTTCAAATATAAGTCATATTAAAAAAAAAAAAAAAAAAAAAGGCCAAAACCAAAGAAAAACTCTGTAAACTGCAAAATTCAGTTAAAAAGTGAAGGGTAAGTTCGTGCCTTCAGAGATCCCAGTTCAGCATGCAGTGGAGGAACATCTCATGGTGAAACCCTGCATTTCTAAGTGGCAGAAATGCTTAGGCTTTCTCCTTCCTTCCATCTGAGGTTAGGATAGAAATAAGGGTTAAAACTACACAGAGAAGCAGCTCTTTTTATGGGATTTCTTGTGGCAAAGAAATTAACACTACTTGGAGTGCTGACTGGTGCTATAGGACAACCAGAGTAATTAAAACAGAAAAAAAGGGGGGGAAAAAAAGGGAAATTTCACAAGGCTTTCCTTCATATAGCTCATTAACTCAAGCACTGGCAGGTGCCAGTATTAATTCTTCAGTTCCTTCTCCTTTATTTCGTTTCAGAAATAAGCCTGACTAAACACAGTTGAAAAGAAGCAATGGTGCAGGCTGCAAAGGCTTTGTAATTAACACCAGAGAGAGACAGATGAGAAAGTGCTGACTGCATATTACAGCATCTGAGATCACACCACACCAAAAGAGCTGCCCAGCAAGAGAAAACCAGCAAACTTTGTAACAGAAGCATTAGTACTGAGTGAAAAGAGGACTCTGATTTTTTTTCTGCATACATCAATTAAAAACCCACATCTCCTGAGGCTAACGGAGCAGAGGGACCTCAAGTGACAGCAACTCTCTACATCCACCCAGGAACCAAAAGAGAAAATCCACCCCAAAACAAAATCAATCAAATCATATGTCTGTGATGGCTCAGCTGGGATGTCAGCACATTTTTTAAGATTTCACTGCCAGCCATCTCCACTTTATCTCCACTGACTGGGCACTGAAGCTGTCACAGGGCAGATTGTAAACCTGCTCAAAATACATCAAACCCCTTGCGAAACAACCAGAAGTTCATCAGGAGAAGAGATGTTTTCATATATCATGCCAGCTGGGCACCCATGTCACATAAATCAGCCCAAACTTTTAGCCATGCACAACAAAGTTTCTTTCTCTTTGCTGCCAGTAAGTGACAGAGTTATGAAGTGCAGGAAATGATCCTTGCACATAATCTCATGCAACACTGCACTTCTAGGTCCTCAGTGGGTTAATAACAGCTCCTCAGCCTAAGTACCTAAATTGCCTAAAAGGTGTCTTCAACGTGCAATCTTGTACTGATCTCATTATTCAAATATTCAGTTAAAAATTCTATTGTTTCCTCCCCCTTCCTCCAGGCTTGGGCTTTTGTTCAGGACTAAAAGTGCCTTTATTAACATCTCTGAAAATGCACCAAACTATTCTGTGTGATTAGTTCTGCCGGTTTAGAAAATCATGATTTTTCTCCAAGCCAGGCATCCCTCGAGTGCCTCAGGAATGCTAAAGGAAACTGTTTGTTGTGGAACTGGGATGTTCGCAAATGCTCTGCCCTTGGGGAAAGGTGAGGATTAGAGTTCCCAGAAGTGACAAGTGCCAATAATTGAACATTAGAGATAAATTGCTAAAGGTATCTCCTCACAACACAGGACCTGGGGGGTTGGTTTGCTCACTGCATCAAACTTTTTGCCTCCCAAATAAATAACTACAAACCCAACAGCGACAACAAAAGCGAGTCCATCACGGTCATTGACTTTAGTCTGAGTCTCTGAGCATGCCACTTAATTTCATTCATTTCCCCAGCTTTGAACGAGGCCTTCAGACGCCTCTGAAATGTCCTGTCTTGTCAGCACAAAGCTTTAGGATTTCCTAATACTGAAAGGGTTTATCTGTGAAAAATCCTTCTTGTGCCTAAGGTCCTTGTTAAGCTATTAACGTTCGCAAGAAGTAGTTTGATTTACTTTAACTCTACTAGGCCTTTCTACACTGAATTACACTCTCTAACGTGGTCACATGCCACAAACTGGATATTCTCATGGATGATGCAAAAAGAATCTATTCCTTTTGCTTTTTATCACTTTGAAAAGTTACCAAAATGTGCAGCAATCCAGAAAATCAGCCAGAATTCCAAAGATTTAGTTTCCAAAGCAAAAGCTTGGGCTGGTAGGCTACACCCTATCTCACCTTGTATTCCCTTAAAAGCAAAAGCCTTATAAACTTCATGCGGCCAGAAGTCGAAATTTAAGAGAAGACATTTATCCTTTCATAAAAATAATTCTATTGAAACCCAGTTAATCATACACATATTCCAAAAATATGCTGAAATGTGTTTTAAAACATTAACAGATAAAATGTTGTAAATTATACTCAAGTACAAAACAAACCTACCACCCATTCTCCCAAGAAACAACTTCAAAAATGACAGGACCAGTTCATTCAACTCCAGAATTCAGCTTTGCATGGGGATAAGGCAGAGCTCTTTTGTATTAAAATACAAACCTTTACCAGCAAACTCAACAAGACTTACAGTTCAGCACAGGCACAACTTTTTATTTCTTTATGTCTTCTTAAAAATAACTGATCAAAATCCTTAAAAATGTTTCTAAGGATCACCTTTCTAAGATGATTGCTGTGAACTGTCATCATATTTTTGTAAATGCTTTAAAATAAAAGAGAAGGTTAAAAGCTTTTCCCCAGTTCATAGCCAATGGGAGAAACTCCTGCAGGCCTCTTGACACCACATATTTTACATCTGACATAATGACAAGTTTTCTGATGTTTAAGCTGAAGTCTTAATTTTCCACCAAGTATTTACACCAGAAAGATCCCGTGGCTC
Organism: Oriolus oriolus; assembly: GCA_013400235.1. NCBI lineage: Eukaryota > Metazoa > Chordata > Aves > Passeriformes > Corvidae > Oriolus > Oriolus oriolus. The sequence continues at coordinate 201,032 of VXBT01008397.1, read as the reverse complement.
TCTGAAGGGTCGGCTGGAGCAGGGCCACGTAAAACACACATTCAAAGGCTTCTTGAACATCATAGTTTCATTTTTGAGCAAAGAAATATTCACAGTTTTGTCTTGAGGTGTGATACCACTCCTGTGTGTGGTTGTGGGGTGCTCTGAGTGTCCACAGAGAGACCAGATCAACAGCTCTCTCCCCTCAAAGGAGGCTGCAGAAACACTGCCTTAAAAAAATCACCTTTTGCATGGTATGCCACTTTCTGGAAATTAATTTTCTTAATAAAAGTCGTCTTCTTGGGAAAAGGTACATGGTGACAACTTCAAGGAAAATGCATAAATGTTCCAACTAATTCTCAGCTATTAAAACAGAATTTTCACCCAGTTAGACTACTCTGAGGGAATCACACTAAACTGAAAACCTGAGGACATCCATTCTATATTGATGTAGTCCAGTGAGCAGATAAAATGCGCTGCACTGCTGCGCCTGTACCTGTGACAGCAGCAAGGCTGCCAATTCAATAAATCAAACAGTGTAGTGAGGTTTCTGCCTCTGACACTGAGGGAAAAGAAAAAGGCTTTAATGCTGACAGGAACAAAAAAATATATACTAAAAAAATGACCACCCAAAAAGTTTGGATGGATTTTTTTTTTCTTTTTTCCCTTCAGGTCTCTATTGCCACTGCACTGCCACAGGTCTTAAAATTATACCATGCACACACACACTGACATGTACATACCCTAATACCAAAACATCACCCTAACTTTGCTAGATTTATAGAAAAATAGCATTTTTCCTCCATTAATGATTAACACATTCGTCATAGCCAATCATGGAGTGCGAGGCATCTCACTCATAATGTGCTTTTCATTCCAAACATCTGCCTGAACGGATGCCAAAACACAATTCTGGGTATGTTCAGTGTTTAACTGATAAAATGCCTCCTGTGACAGAAATGAAGCCCTGTGGTGCTGTGCCCTGTTGGCATTTACAGCCCTTTCCATGGGCCACCTTAAAAAGCTGTGGAGAAAATGAAATGCAACGTACAGAGCAGGCAAACACAGTGATCTTTGTATGATGAGCACCACTTTTTCACAATTATATTCTTGAATGCCAGCACCAGCAACATTTATTCTGCAAGGAACTGGGAGACAAACAAAACCTTGCACTTGGTGCAGTTGCAGTGGCAAAGACGGGAACAAAGCTCCAGTGTCACAAGTCTGAAACAATGTCCCACAGCTTGCTGCTAAAACACTGCTTTTGTAAGCCTCTTTGCATTCATACAAGCATATGGGCGTGCTGCAGTGGTTACAATCATATTTATGTTTAGAGGTGGCTTAGAAAGCAGTTTGATCACTGTAAATTACACAAGGAAAGTCTGGGATCTTAGGCCAGCTCTTGAGTATTATCTCCTTTGTAAGGATGGGAATCTACAAAACCACGTCAATGTTGGGTTCCTTGCCCCTTGAAGCCCAGGCATTCTCTGTTATTTCTTAGCTCCGGGAGCAAAGGAAGGGATCCTGGCATGCCCCACTTTGGTTTCTGACCAAGGTTTGAGAAAAATGTGCTCTCCTGGTGTCACAGAGCTACGGTTTGGGCATGAACTCTGCATGGTTCCAGATCTCTCCAGAACCATGCAGATCTCTCTGGATTTCTCCAGCACATTGTCCCCAGAAAGCCCTAAACCCTTTTCCACTGAATTACCAGCTTGTTAAAGCTGGTCCATACCAAATTATTTCACCTGAGGGGTCACTCCCTCACCTGTAATCTGACATCTTCTACTTATTTTTATCAGGTCTAGGAAAAACAAACTGCTGGGCTACTCCTGTCAGAGCCAAAGCAGGGAAGCTGTCAATTCAAGATCCTGAGATCTTGTAAGGAACACAAAAATCATCCCTACTTGAAGCCCAGGTACCACAGGCAGAGCCTCTTAACCTTTACTGACCAGTATCAGTCATGCCACACTTGCTGTAAAGAATACAGATGGTGCATGACAAATAGCACAAGCATGGTTTGAAAATCTATATAATTCATCTCAACTGCGAGTTAAAAGAATGATTTCTCAACAATACAACAAACACTTTCCCATTTTGGCTTCTGAAAATGCACTTAACACCTGCACAAACAGAGCTTTTTCTTGAATCATGGCCATTTGATGGAGTTACGTAAGGTAGCCAGTGCCAGGACAACTGGCACATTTGCATTTCATACAAATCACTTGTGCTAAGAATATGCTCACACATCTAAAAAAGAAAGCAGAAACAGAGAAAAGAAACAACGCATCAGTACAGATCACGTTAAATGGCAGCCAGGCACAATTAATGTCCAAGCCATTGCTATCCACCCACATAAGAGCTTGGTACCACAGGCAGGGAACTGGGAAAGAGCCAGAGGGATTCAGCTCTCCAAAGGATCCCAGGGAACCAGAAACTCAACCACATAAAGGATTTATCCATGATTTATCCACTTCTACTTCTCAGTTTTTAAAGGGGGAAAAAAAAAAGGGAAAAGAAGAAAGATACAATAAAGCCATTATTAAGCAGATCACCCAGATAGCCATAATAAAAATAAATATCTTTGTCTCCCAAAACATCACCTATGACATACTTCACATTAGGATCTTGTACAAGCCACTTCAGAGAAATAAAACCCAAAAGATTTTACTCTTTGATGAGTGGAAGATAGTAATCCCAACCATATTAAATTACAAAGGATGTTCTTACTTCAAGCAAGATGCCAGAACCAAATATTTAAATTGATCATACATATCAAGAAAAGCATTAAGAAGTTTACAATTAGACAACAGCAAAAACTACTTTGTGCTAAGGTTTCTCTTTTTCTGTCCTGCAGGATAACCTAGGAATTACATTGGGAAGACTCTGGAATGTATGTTCAAAATAAACTATATTGAGGCTTTCAATACTATACAAAATTATTATTGTTCAACTCAACTATTATTTGTAATTGCAGTGGTTTAGCCATGACAAAACTAAATCCAGGACTTGACCAGAAAAATAAACACCACTCTTTGCTCTTCTGGAGTATTTTCTCAATGTTATGACTCACTGATAACAAGAAAGTTTCCCAAGAACTAGAGATTAAAATTTCCCAAATAGTTTTAGAGGTTCTTCACAATTGCAGTCGTAAGTTTAAAAACCATTTTCATAGCATTTATGTCAATTAATTTTTCAATTTCAAACCATCACAGACTGCTGAACATCACTGGAGAAGGCCCTGGAAGGAGTATCTATAAAGGAGATGCACTAGGGACTCAGAAATTCATGAGCAGTAGACTATGGATTATCTCATGTCAATAGCAATTCTTCTCATGTCCATGTGAATCATCTCACAGCTTTTATCTAAAGAACATAATTTGTAAAATCAAGCCTAATTAGAGATTTAGGAACAAGAAACTTCCCTTTTATTGGTGATCTGGAAAATAGAACACAAAAATAATACTAAACTTGGCACACCAAGTTACCATAAAAAGCAACAATTCTCTTTCCTCTCTCTCTCTCTTTCTCCTGAGTTTTCACAGTGTGTTCAGTCATCAAACTTCCTCTAAAGCAGAACAACTCTGATGCAAGACAACACAAGCCAATCTAACCACCCTCTTTATGAAAAGCAAAAAAATCCCACCAAAGTCAGGCTGACACTCCATCTAGAAACATCTCTCCCAAAATGGCATATTGGATGCAAAAATGGAAATTGTCCTCAAATTAAGCTTTTTAAGCTTCTAATTTTAAAATGAAGCATCAATTACTTGTCAATCTTATTCATGCTTCACAAGACATTAGTGGAAAATTTATTAGGGTATTGAAATCCTAACAAATCTTATTGCATAACTAAGAAGAAAATTTGCAAAGAGCTTCAAATAAATAACTTACAGGAGTACTGGATTACATGTATAATTTTGGTGTAGATATTTTCTCTTAAAACAAAAACTTTTAAAAATTGTCATAATTTTAGGAGCTCCATTTACTACTAAGTTAATCCCAGAGTGGGTCATGTTGGAAAGGACCATATTGGGTCCAGCCTTCCTGCTCAGGCAGGGCCATCCCAGAGCACAGGGCACAGGATTCCATCCAGAGGGTTCTGGAATATCCTCAGTGAGGGACAGTCCCTAGCCTCTCTGGGCAACCTGTTCCAGTGGCACCTGCACTGTAAAGTTTTTCATATTCTTCTCTTCATTTAAGAAACATAAACCAGTGTATTTTTGTGTCTAAATATCACCTCATCGGCATCTGTAACACATTTAGGAATGCTTGCAAGAGAATGATGTTCAGACACATGGGACTGAGGCAACCCCCAGGAGACAAGGCCTGCACACTCCCAGCAGCAGCCCGGGGCATCTCCACCTCCATGGAATCCCCACTGCTCCCTCTGAGCACTCTGAGTTTGTGCCATGCAGGACATGCTGTAAAAGCCACCCGCCTGTCCCTCTCAAATCTGTGTCAACAGAGTCATCTTTATCTTCAGCTTTTGAAAAAAACAATAGTTCCACTGACTGCACAGACATCTGAAGGCAAATAAATGTACAGGGAGGGCTGAGAGAGAATGATTTGAGTTGTCATTACAGGCCATCAGTGAAGAAGGAATATTTTTAGTTACTTCTCAGTTGAGAAGAATGAACCCCTCATAAACACTTTAGCACCGAAGACAATCTGCTCACCAAAGTAGCAGCAAGATTTCTTGGATGCTGGGGCATGGGATGAGGCTTTAAAACCTGCAAGAAGGCCACTTTGCATTTTCTGTTGCTCTTTTAGAGACATTTGTACAAGAGGGCACTTGCTTTGTTGGTGTACGTGCGGTAGCTGAGACCCTGCATGGATGAATAATTCTTGTAAGGTGATGCATTCAGTCAAAGATGGAGCAAGGCATCCAAGAAGCCTCTATTTCCACTTGCCAGCTGCAACTTCTCTTTTCACCACCTCCTCCTTTTTATCACTTCTACATGCCAGAGCTAAAACTGGGTTTCTGGAGGCGCTCAAAGCCGGCTGCACTAACCACTGCCAGCAGCTTAACTTCAGATGTTCGAACAGCTCACAAAAATCAGCTGGCTGCAAATAGGAAATACCCAAAGAATAGTTAATTCCCAGACTCCAGAAGAATTTAAGTGCTTGCAGAAAATCAGTGAATGAGTAAATCAATAAAGGAATGTCTCTTCATTCTGGCTGGCATTGTAACATACCGACCTTGGAAAGCAGTACAAAAAACCTCAAACAACCAACAAAAAAAAAACCAATGAAGGCTTTAGTGTCTGTGTGCTGAAGGCAATATTTACCCATCAAAGTAGTCATTATTAATGGTAGAGCCCACATAACTTATGAGAAGTATACTTTGACAGAATTTTGTACATTTTGGCACGGAGGCTTTGTTCAAAAATAGATTTTACCATGACAGATGTCCTCACACACTTCAAAACCCAACAGTTCCTACATGCAATTCCAATGATAAGGAGTGAAGAAGAAATGGTGTCAATCAAACCCTGCATTCCAGCTATTGTAAAACTTGCACAGCAGATGACTATCAGTTCGCTAGAGATCAGTTTCCAAAACTCCACACTGCAGGATCATTCCTGCCTCGTGCTGCTGGGGTCTCAGCTGGATTTCTTGGGCTCTTTGACACATAGCTATTGAAAACAGTGCAAAATGAATGCAAAGCAGCTCATAAAATATTACCAGTGTCACACCCTTCTCTCTCTCCTTCCTGGAGCTTATAATGGCATAAAATACATAGCACGTGACTATCACAGTCCCACCTAGATCTCTACAGGTTAATAATATTTTTTTCCCTTTTCCCTTACCAGCACATTACAACACTCAATACTTTTCTTAGTCAAAACACCAGAAACTGAACATCAAAACTGTAGGTAGTAATTTGAACACAAAAAATATTAAGACAACAGGTAAATATTCAGTTACAGACTTCTTTTATTCTATGAATTAGAAACTCATTGATGAAACTCAAGATGAAGGCCTAGCTGCCCTTATTGCGTGCTGAAGATTTCCAAAACTAAAATCTGAATCCCAGTACAAATCAACTACTTTGAAATGCTGAGAACAGGTAACTGTTCCAATAAGTTTTCTATTCAGTTGCTGTTTAACCTCCACTTCACTCAAGCTGTTTTAATTCAATTTTTGTATGAGAAAGAGAAAAATTATCTGAAGTGATGTTTGGTTAGGTTTGCTATTTCATACTTGGAGGAAAAAAAAGTTATGCCTAAATTCCTGAAACAACTGATCCCTGGAGACTGACCTCCTTCAGTGCATCCTCCCTCTGGGAGAAGTTCTGGAGGAGGTGCACTCACTTATTTAAGATCTGAAAGAGTCTTTTAACTGGTGTGGAAGACCATGATAACCTCTGCAGAAAACCTCTGCTGAAAAAGCAATGTGTGATGAAACGACCAGGCACTGCTTCCAAAACCAACACAGCTTCACTGTTTTCCACCTTTAATTTTTGTCTTCAACTTGCATGTGTTGCTTTGAGACTAAACTTCTCAAAAATTTGGTTCTCCTGGCTGCCCATGGCATGAAGAAGAACCAAGAGGTCAGGTTCATCAACACTGCAAATACACCTGTGGTTTCCAATAATTCCCACATAATTTTACCTAGTTCCTCTTTCAGATTGTTGATCAAAAGGATAAAAAACATAGAGGGAGCATTCTACCACTTTCACTCACGCAAGGTAGGTGGGTATGGACCTGAACTGCAACCATTATTAACAGCTCCTCTGATGAGGAAAAAAAAGCCAAAAAACATCTGAAACACAATCACAGACACCTGACACTCTGGAAAGCAGTCATTCCCTCCAGGACAGCTCCCTCAGCCGAGATCGATTGGGATAGAAACATCACTTGTCTCTGCTGAAGTGCTTTGATTTGTGGGAGCTGTACAACAGGCAGCAGAGACAAGATGACAATGTGTCCCTGGTCTGCTTCACCAGACCCTGGCAGCCTTCGTATTGATCTGGAATTAAATCTGAGCAGCTCTCCCTGCACTGCTGTTGTGAGGAAGCAGACGTGCTGTCTAATGCAACGCTCACCTCTCGACAAAGGTCTCAACTTTCTAGACATATTTGTCTTCATTTCTGCGGAACAACTTACTTTTTGTGAGACTTCTGTGAAATATCATGTTGTACTGAAAGAATTCCAGAAGCATTTTCAGAGACGGAATAATGAACAGCATAAGTAATGCTATTTATTGAAACATTTAATGCCACTTCGTGATTTTACAGGTCAGGGCTGCCTTTAAGGTTTCTCTTAGTTTGCCCTGTCCTTGCCAAAGAACAGAACGCAGTAGGTCCAGACACCTTGTCTTACTAGGTAATCAAAAAATCCTTTTGAGGGATTTTATTAAGTTGATGTAATACATACTGACAAGGAAAAAATAAATCTTTAGGGAATTTGAGAAAAAAACCAGTGGTTAGTAATTTTTAATTCTCAAATGTAAGAATAGGATAGAAAAAAAAATTAATCTAGAGGTAATTTAAATCTGCAAAACAGTGCTGTGGTTAGGAAACAACACTAGCATTGGTTTAAAAGGAACGAGGTATACTTACTGCATTAAAGCAATATATTCTTCTCCTTTTAAACCATGCCCACATAGATCGAAAAGAGAATATTTTTTCTGTCTTGCAAGTAATTATGCTTGGGATGCTAAACAATATTGCTAATTGTCCCTGTACTCAGTACTTGTGTCTTGGCATCTTATCTGATTTTAAAAGCCTTTAACTGTAGCTTAAGCTAAAAGAGAATGAGGACAGCCAGCAGCACCTAAAAGGCATAACACACCCCTCAGGTATGCTGTAGAGGAGGTTCCTTTTGCACAAAAAACTCTGCACTTCTGTAGGACACCCCTAAAGATGAATGCCCTCATTTAAGAAACAGTGGGATGTCACTTGTGATCAATTAGCAAAAATCCTCTGTGTACAACTGGCTGACACACCAGCTTATTTCACTGAACACTGAGCAAATTGAGTCATTCCTCTGAATTTTCAGCTCCATTTAGTCTAGGCATTTATTAAACTAATCTTTAAGCCCCCAACCAATCATCTATGGAGATCTGTTTAAAAGGAGAGTATAAAATGAATTAACGATGGAAAGCTCACGATGTTTCTTTTCTAAATTAGGCATATCTGGTACTTTATCTGTAAATATTATAGTACAGCAATTGTACCTCATTGACCTTTTCCATCTTATCCCTGAAAGACAAGCAGAGTGTAGCTGTTGTAGCAGACAGGTCTGCACAACCTTTTAAGGATATTGCTCATTGCTTGGAGAAGAATCTATACCTGACTGATAACAGTTTGCTTTTTAGTCAGAAATGGCCACTTGTATCTTAAAAAAAAAGGATGTATTTCATTAGGAAGAAGGTCACTCTTCCCAGTTACAAACATATAAATAAATAACAACAGAAAGCATCTTGCCCCTCGTCAAAAACCTTTTAGGCTTTGACTTTTAAGAGGCACAAAATGGACTGAAAACAACTCACTCCTAATGAATATTGATGTCAGATAAACATCTTGAAAGTGCCCTTGAAAGTCTGCATAAATACTTTCACTTAGTTTGTTTTTAGTTTTAATAAAACAGCTTATTTTAAAAAAAAGGAAATCTGAAAACTACACAAGACAGCACTAGTGGGAGGAATGACCTCTCAGACCGTGTTCTCTGCATCACAGAGCCCCATAAAGGCTGATGCCAGATCCCGCAGCCCTTTCTATCCCTAAGAAACTGCAACCACTGTGGAAAGTTTCCTTTATGTATGAGGGCAATAAATAGCAATGATAAAGTAAACAGGTACCACATTTCAGTTCCTTGCTGACGTTAAGTGAAATTTATCTCTGTCTCACCGGGGAAGCTCTTTAGCTGCTCAAAATAGTAACATCTGGAGTCAGAGCATCCCTTCTTTATCAAATCTTGCACCACATTCTGTGTTAAAAGATTACTTGATGGGGCTCAACCTTTTGGGTTGCAAATATCCCATATTTAAATGTCCTGAGCAGAATATTTTAAGGGCAACTCTAATAGTCTGGTTGAGATGTTCATGTCATTACATGAGCTATCCATGTCGTTACATGCTGTTCTTCCACATTTTATCCAAACATGAGTTTGCTCATATCCACCATGGCAAAAGACAACAGATAATACAGATATTATACGTGACACCAACCAGAATCACAAAACAACCTTCTGGCAGAGGAAATCAATGGGGAATCTGGAATGTCCTCCTGCTGGGCCTACACATGGTATTGCACTCAGTGAATGAAAAACTGGATTGTTTCACTGGAACAAACACAGGGAGCAATGGGAACGCAGAGCTGCAGAAGTTTTCACTTAATGAACTTGGTACACCAAGTAATCACGTTCCCGTAACTCAGCCTGACAGGCTGACTGCCCACCTGAAAGAAGGCAGCTTCTTCAACCTGAAACCACCTACAGAGCCAACCACATGCTCACTGCTGCCTTTATTTCAGAGGTATGGCAGACCTGGATAGTGCTGGGGAACACTATTCCAGCAGAGCACTGGAATAAAATCAGGCAATATGTCTTGAATCATGCTCCAGTGTACTTGGGATTAGAAACCTTCAACAAGAGAAAGGTGGCCAAGAAAAGTTACCACAAATCTGTTTTCAGGGCGATCTTCATTCAGCAGCAAAGCTGACAAAGTCCATTTTAAAAGGTTTCAGGGGAATTAAAGGGTGTTATTACAAAGACATATCGTAAAAAGTACAAATCCAGTGTGAAGTTTCTAAAAGCAAAACCAAGCATCATTTGTGAATCTTTTTGTTGTTGCTGTTTGTACAGTGAAGCATGAACAGTTACTTAGCAAAGTAAGGTGCTGCTGCTCTTCACATAAAGAGTAAAAACTTTGTGAACTGAGCTGAAAATTCCAGAAACAACATTGTTTGAATATCAATTGTATTAGGACAGCAAAAAAAAAAATGATGCTGAGAATTTCTTTCTCCCATTTGTGTTTAGATTAACCAAAAGTTCGGGTTTGTAACTTTCTCCTCAACTCCAAACCATATTTCATTGACAAGTCACTTTCTTCCCCATTAGAAAAGGACAGACAGAAGTGTCATGCCCTGAAATTAGATCAAAGCTTTGACAATATGAACTGGCATGACTGGTTGTTCTTTCTACAACAGATACTATTCATAGTTTAAAAAAATTCTAAATTTTCCTCTCTTTCTTGCCTGACTTCATTGTCTCCTTATTTTTCACTCTTTATTTTATGTACTCCAGGAGCTCTTGCTCTCTACAGCTCTGATCCAGGAAGTGTGCTTAAAATATACTTTAATTTAAACACGTACCTATATCCTAAGGGGCAAGGCATATATTTAAGTGCTATTCTAGATGAATGCCTTTTTCCCTCCTCTCTGCCATTTTTATCCCCTGGAGGGTCTTTACCAGGTGAAACACAGATCCAATTGTGTTAATCCAAGTAATTTAGGGTTTATTCAGACAGGATCAAGACAATTCTAAACCCCCTGCTGCTTAAAAACTTCTGTCTTTTGTCATGTTGTTACTGCAAATTAGTATTTAATGTAGATGAACTAAACAGGTATTTAATTTCTGGTCTTACACAGTTGGAAAATAAGGTAAACAGTATTGAACTGTTGCTATTAAAGGAATAAAATTAAAAAGGAAGCCCTTTTTGATCTTAGGTCTCTAGAATCTGAAGAAATAAGGATCCATATTTGAAATGTGAAGTGCTAAGAAATTGTAAAAAGCTGACAGCTCATTACTGTAAAACAGTAAAAAGGGCTGTGCGAAAATCTACAAGGTATGTGGAAATGCTTCCATAATTTAAAAAGAGCCAGGAGAAGGTGATAATTTTAAATGCAACTATTTGCTAGCAATATTATCACTTCCTGAGATGTAACCACAGCCTTGGAACAGTTATCCTGACAGGCACATTAATGCAAACACTTGCTTTGAGAAATTGTTGGCTCATATTCTTATTTATTCATCTAATCATAACCTCACAGCTAAGGAAAATACAAACCCCCAGACAAGTGCTTTGGTTCTCTGATGTGAGGTGAATGCCACTTTAAACAGCTCCTCCTGTCCTTTCTGCTGAAGCAAAGGATGCTCATCTACAAGTGGGGAGTCTGCATATTTTTAAGATGTTCATTTCTGTATCTTCCTAAATTAAACAAGTGTTGCTTATTTGCTGAAAAATAAGCAACCTGAAACTTTGACATTTTGGAAGTTTCTCAGTAAAACCATTACTTTCATAGCTGTCTGGAATGAAATACAGCCCAGGTTTGGGGCTCATGAACTCGCCCCTGATTTTTTTTCTGTCCACTTTCTTAAGGAATTATTCCAAATTTTAGCCTTGCATTCAATGACAAAAATACCTCAGCTAGAAAATCCACAGTGGGACCTTCCCTTGAACACAAGGGCCTGCTTTTCCCAGGAAGAGATGACCCTCAGCTGCCAAGCCGGCCGATATCCCGCTGTACAACAAATTCCAGCCTATAAAATTCCAGAGGAAGAAAGGTCAGTTCATAGGACAATCAGTTAAAAAATGTTATTGCCTTAAAAGCTGCAAGATTAATCATTCAATGCAATGCTCACTTAATATAAGTGAGAGAGAGCACATAATGGAAAAAAAACTGCTGTTACAGTCTTAGCCAAAACATGATCTCCTGGAATCCCTGTAACAATCCATGTTCACATTTTGCAAATTAAACAGTAACTATGAAAACAAGCTTGAAATAACATATCTTAAATCAGAGTTTCCATTTCACTTAAGTGCTTGCACTTTGTTAAACGTCAGGGACAGAGCGTGGCCATTAACTGCAGCAACATCACAAGTGCACCCAGTAAAACCTCAGCTGTAATTGCTTGAGGAAAGAAATAAATTTCAGACCAAATATTTTACTTCAGACAAAAAAAAGAGAAAGAAACAAAGACCTGTCAGATGACAGAAGAGAAGAACAACAAGGCTTTTGAAATATTCATGCTGGATGTGAACCTTCACACTTATTTGGGAACAGTATGTGGGAAGCAACAGGGAAGTATTTAAAGATTACAGATTAAAATTAATTGTCTTGATTGACTCTTCAGTTTAAAATAAATAAAATTATTTATTGCAAAATATTTGCCAGATATATGTAAATCCATCTTTGGTTATTTTATTTTTCTAAAAGGGAGTAAAATTACAGTGGCCTGGATTAGTACCACAGCTGCACTCCCTCAGAACATCAGTGACTTACAGATATGCCTTTTAATGCTCTCTTCAGTGTTGCAGAAAAAAAATACATGATTTCCTGAATTCTGTGGGAACTTTGGCTTCCTGAAAGCACCATTTAGCTTATTCTCATAAATCTTCCTACCAAATGCAGAAAGCTCAGGAAAATTCACTCTTACTTAATCAAACTTTTTAAAATAAGGCTTTTTTAAAACAACATCCAAGCAGTTCAGCTGGGTGTCTACCCTTCACTGCTGCTTTCAGCTCCTTCTTTTTTTTTCCAATTTACATGTGAAACCACGGTATTGACGACTTTTCCTGGTCTTAAAATTAAGACAGCTAAACGCAGTTAAGAGGGAAAAAGGGTTTTACCTCGGTATTTATTTAGGGAACCTCAGGTGCGCCGAAATGCACATCGAAATGCACCCCGAAATGCCCACCGGAGAAATGGCCCCCCACGATGTGATGTGTGTGCAATTATAGGCCTTGCTAATTAGCACATCTATCAAAGATTCCCCAGGGAGGGACTCCAGCGAGACCCCTCAGCGAGGAACCTTCCCCTGGCTGGGCCTGGCTTTGTTTACAGAATGTGTTCTGGAGAGGCCCTCGGGGTCTGGGGTTTCCAGGGTGTTTGGGCTCTTGGCTTAACGGGATATTGGGTCTGAGGGAAGTGATCAAACTTAAAGGATTATAACTATGCGGGCTAAAAGCACTAAGAATACACAAAAGCTATATAAAAGAGTATATAAAAGGGATATAAAAGAAAAAGCAAAAAATCATCATGGCATCGGTATGAAAAATAGAAGAGCACAAGTTACCTTTGCGTGCGTTGCTATTCAGGCTTTAACCACATGCTGTAAAAGACACACAGCCACGCCCTCCTCACTGGCGGGCAACCATGCGGAACCAATCTCGTCCATTCGCTCCCCTTTTGCCCTGCCCGGGAGCAGCAGTCCGGGGCAGGCAGGACGGCCGATGGCCCGGGCAGGCCGGGTGTGAAGCCCCAGCTCGGCTCGTGGCCCTGCGCGCACTGCTGGAGGCTCCGCTGAACCTCACCGCAGAGCCCTTCACAGCAGCGCCGTGTTCGGGCGGGGTCAGCATGACCAGCACAAAACCCCTCTGTTCGCCGCTTGTAATTCGGACAGAGGTGGCCGCAGCGCAGGAGCCACTTTGAATTTGCAGGAGTGAGGCTGGATGAGGGAAGAAATTTATGGCAGCCAGCTCAGAGCGCTGGTGAACAATTCAAATGCACACGGAAAACGTGTGAGAGCATCAGAGAACTTTTCCCCTTTCAAGCGGTTCAGATTGATTTTGCCCAAAACAATGACAGTGTCCCCGAGCCAGTGGCAGCCTCCTAAACACGGCTCAGGGCTGGAAGAGATGCACAAGAACAAATTTCTAGTGCCACATTTAATCCTCTCCAAATTAGGCATGAAGCAGAGTTTGCAGTCTTGCTGTGCTTGTCAAGTCCCTTCAATAAAAAGGTAATCTATAACTCATTATAAACAATACCTAGAACAAAGGGAGGGGGAGGGAAAAAAAGAAATAAAAAGAGACATTTCCTCCCCACGTCCAGTGGTTCTCAAGGGAATTTCCATGTGACCATATGTAAGACTATATCCCATTTACAATAGCCATAGTTTTAACAGTGAAACTATCCTGTTAGCCCTTGGGAAGCCCTGCTGGGACTTCAAACAGCAGATTTGAAGTTTCATTTTGAATTTTGCAAGCATCACTGTGCAAAGGCTAAAGCTATTTAGAACAATTTTCACATTCCCATTTCACTTAGCATTCACTTAGCAATATCAAGGATTGCTCTATGAAAACTGTGGAGAAAACCAGCAAAGAAAATGCAATTCATTTGTTTATGACAAACACTTGTTTATGTTTTTTTCTTCTCACTCCACAAAAGGTTTCCCGAAAACCTTGGACAGAGCTAGAGCTTTCACTGTTCAGTAGCAGCGACAGCACAACTTTTACTTTAGAACGTCATGTTCCCAAAGAAGGATCCTGATTATTTATTCCACACTCCCCCTCCCCTCACACACCCCCCCAAGACAGATTACAGTACTTTTAGGAATAGAAAATGTGGCTGTGTAAACAAAGTAAGTATCATTAAGTTATTCCTCACAGATAGCCAAAGCCTATTCATAATCTTTGTTCATCCTTTTGAAAAACATCATTTCAGCAAGATAACTCTTCTTCCAGGGGAAGGTTCACTTGTTAAAATTAAAGGGATCACCTGCAAAATATTAAAAATAGGTTTCCCCCTTGAATTCAAGGCCCAGGAACATTACACAGCTTTCCTCTGTTATCTCAGTCATTATTAACGTATGGATACGCTTAACACCTAAATATTTGTACAGGAAAAAGAAAGGGAAAAGGAGCAGCAGACAGACATTCCATGAACCAGGGAGAGAACAGCTGCAAAAGGGACCAGCAAAAGTTATGATGCAAAGCACAGCATCCTCACTGAGACGCCTGATAGAGCTCCTTCCTTTTTCTAGCCCTATGTGAGCCCATCATGTTATTTGGGCATTACAAAGAGAAACTAAATTGCAACTGCAGTGCTCTCACCACAATAGGGAACATTAGCTCCTTTGTGGAGATGGAATACTGAGGGCCAAAAAAAAGTCACCAAAACCATCTGTAGAATATGGGAAGGGGATTCGGTGGAGTTGCTCAAACCCTTGACAATAAAGCACTTTTCTTCTGAAACAACAGCAGCTTGGCCATTAGCATTTCAGCACAAGCTAAAAACGCATAATTCCGTGCCATTCTGGGAGTGAAAGAGAGCAGGGTTTGGCAGGGCTTTTTCTGACTCAGCCTAGTTAATACCAGCAGTGGGAAGGGATTCAAATGTTTTCCTTCCAGTGATTCTGCTGGCAGAAATGTTGACATTTTTGCCAAGCTCTAGATGCAGAAAAAGGCAGGAAGTTGTCTTCCCACCTTAAAGCTGCCCCATTCGAGCCTCAGGTGTATGAATGACACAGGAACTCACTGGAAGTAGGAACAATCAACACTGAGAAAGACAGAACAAGTAGGTCTTATTTCATCTCTAGCTTAGACATTTCTAAATTTGTCATTATAAATTTTTGCTATGGATTTCCTTCCTTGCTTCTTTTTTTTTTTTTTTTAATTATTAGAATGACTGTGGAGCAATTGAAAGTGAAATACTTAATGCCATAAGCATACTGGTCTGTTTTTGAATGGACTTCATAAGCTCCATTCCATGTAGGAGATCAGTAAAATGTCTAAACAGTCTCCACAGATGCATACAACCGAAATAAAACATTGAGAATGGTCCATCAGAAAATTCTTAGCACAGTAAAATAAATAAATCCCTTTGAAGAACATTCCTCACCTATTTTAACAAAGAGAGGCTGATATTTGGAGGGTCTAGATTCAGCCCCGAATAGCTGTGAGAAACAAGAGAGGAGTGAAATTCTTCTGTCAAAATGCAGACCACATAACTCTCAAGCCATCAGAGATTTTCTCCAACCTCATTTCTGGTTTTATTCAAGGATTTGGATGAGATTTATAAAATATCTTGAAACTGGTGTAATCAATGACTTCATACCAGAATTATGCCCTGCATTCACACCAATGCTCCTGTAAACCACGGACAACTAAGAAGAGGTGCAGAATCAATGCGTACAAGCAGTGAAACCTGAACACTTTGATTTTTCACATTCCTCACTGATGAGGCCTCGGGCAATTCAGTTTATCTGTAAAAAGAAACCAGCTGGCAGCCAGAAAGCCCCTGGGTTTTGCACTTAAGTCTCTCCTTCGTTATCCATAGGCGCCACAGTCCAACAGGTAGCCCAGAGGCTGCCTCTGGATAGGCAGGACGCCTCCTTCTCCCTGCAGCCAGGAGGCCCCCAGAGGGATAGAAAGAGGGTTAAGGATGACTCTGTGTCCCAGAAAAGGGAGGCAGACCAAAGGCAGGCAAGGCTGAGGCAAAAGGGACAGAAAGGACAACAAACACCCCAGCACGGCATGGTACCTGCTTTGCTTTCCCCTGTTTTAGAGCATTCCCTGATCAGAAACGGGTACAAAACCCATGTCACAGGTCAGATCTAAGAAGCTAAACCAGGAACTAAAAAAGCCTCATGTAAGGTCCAAGGTAACAGAGCGGAAAGTTTCACCAAAGCTGCTAAAGGATGAACCAGAGCCCCTAAAAACAGGCAGAGCCAAACAGACCAGGATATTCTTGCTAGACACGGACATCAGTCCCAAAGCAGATCTTCAGGCTGTGGCACCACATCACAAGTGCGGTGTATCATCCCATTACTTGTCACAGAAACCTCTGGAAGTGTCCTGAATTTAACCAATATAGGTCAAGCAGCACTGTCTTGCTGATCCCCTCCCTGTGACTGGCATGCCAAGGCCTGAGCCCAGCAGTTCCTGACACTTATTTCCTCCTCTATCATTCCTCCTCCACGATTCCCATGGGGAATTGCCGTGTGGTTGCTCATGGAGGATTTGCTGATTCCTCTTTTTCTTTTTAATGAGAATATCCCCAGGCCCCAGGAAGCCTATTTCCTAGATTCGTAGAAGCTGGAGATGGAAAAGACCCAGGTCATCCATGCCTTTGCTTGCCCTCCCTCCTTCCCCATTTGTCCAGTGTATGATTGTTTCCTACGCTGTATTTCTTCCCTGCCTGCTGGCCTGGTAATGTCTGATTTATCCACTGCATGAAATCAGCGCAGATAATTAATGACATGCTTTCAGTGAATGCACAGCACACTGCCTACCCACAGCTCCAGCTCCCACACCAGCAAACAGCCAACTCAATTCATTTACAAAGCAAACAATAATGTTGCTCACCAGCTCCTTAAATTACTCCTGGAGGCCTTGAAACATTTTCTGTAACTCAGAATTTGGCATTCTGAGGATAAGGTTACTTTTTCCCACTGATCCAGTTTGATTTCTACTAATTTTCTGCTACACGTTTTACTCAGTTTCATTTGAAATTTAGTTACCACAGAAAAAGAGCAGTCTCGGGGGCTGGGTTGTATTTTTTTTCCCCTCTTCTCCTCAGCTTCTACCAACAAACCTGGCTGTGTTGTAATAGCAAAAGAACATAAAATACGTCTAAGCAATGAATAATATCTGAGGAAAAGGATGTAGGCAAGAGTTTCACTTAACAAAACTCTCCTCTGGCATTTTTTTTTAAATATTTTTTTAAAGGTCAACTACTCTTGAAGGACTTTAAAGGTTGAGCAGGAAGATCTCAGTATTTGAGCAAAATATAATATCCATAAGGTAGTGAAGCAGTGCAAAAATGTTATGGATGGGGAGTTTGACAAATTACAAGGTCAGTAATCACCATATTTTGCTTCCTTCATTTTTGCACTTGCTATTTACGCTCCAGACCACAAAAAGGACAGAAGTTTTCTCATGTTTCAACATGTTTGTGTTGCTGTTCCACATAGAGTTTTCCCCCCAACCTGTATGTCAGGAATACCAACGCCACAGTATATTTTTGTCTGCCAAAGGTACCCCCAGCTTTCTTGAAAGAGGCAACTTTTCCTCTCAAAGGTACAACAGAACAACTGCAAAATAAGCAAAGCAGCAAACACCTACCTGTGCCCTGTGATTTCAGCAGGCTGTGCTCAGGGAAGGCATTATCTGGTGACCCCACCAGACTGAAACTGCACTGATGCATTCTTCCATGTCCAACCACGTGTGCCCAGGTCCTCCTTTTGGCCATAGAGGAGCTTTTTAGTGGTTTGGGCAATTTTCATTCCAACCTTGGGGAAATATTCATTAGTGCTGACCTTGAGCTGTTAATAGCTGCAGTTAACAGGGAACCCACAATTATCATTCTACTCCTTGTCTCTCTTCCACAATTTCCTCTGACAGTCTTTGCCTCCACACCAGTCTCCCAAACCTAAATTCTCAGGCAGCAGGAAAGCAGTCAATGAAGGACTTGAAAGATTTAATATCCACCTCATCCTCTCTCCTGCTTCAGCTTGCAGTTCATCTTCCGAGGAAATGAGGAGTAAATAACCTCTGGACAGCAGGACAGACTTGTACAGATGCTGGGGAAGCTCCAGCAACCTGAGGGACTCTACAAGTAACCAGGATGCTCTGGAGAAGGCATGTTTCCTTCTCTTTTCAACACTAAACACCAATTTCCTTCATCTATGAACTCTTTAATCCTCACAAGATAAAATTAGTGTGAAAGAAATCATAATACAACAGGGGGGAGACAACAGTAGGGCGGCTGACCGTAGGTTCAGGGACCAGCTCCTGTAATGTTGGGAAAAGGCCTGTTCACAACATTCCTCTTAGGATGTCTCCCAAATTAAGCACCTCCATTTGTTAACTTGTCTAGTTTTTACAGACTGTGTCCTCTGCCGTGCCCTTCACGTCTCCAAAGGAGAAACAGCCAACAGTAAATTAGGGTTGGACCCAAAATTTCCCCAAAAAGACTGACAGAAGAACAAATATTGACTGATGTATCTCTTGGTCTTATTTCTATTTTGTAGCAAGAAAAGTGCTGTGTGTACAGCTTTGTATACAGGTTAAGAAAAAATAAAAGTCTTATTTACAGTCACGTATACAAAATACTTCGGAATCTCAAAGATATCCTGAATGCATCTGAACAATCCTTGCATACAATCAACAAATTTCCTCTTTTTTGTTTTTTCGGCCTTTTTCAGCAACGTAATCTGTGGATGAAAGTCCCCACGCAGTTCCGATGATCATAAATTCAATTTCCCCAGCTGTTAAAACCAAAGAAGACACATGCACTATGTGCAGACACTCTTTGAGGATTGTCTTGCATTTGAAATAGCTGAGATGTAGTGTAGGGTGATAACCACTGGTTTTTAGTGCCAGTGAAAAAACCTGCTGAAATTCAACTATTTCTTAAAGCTGCCCACTATATCCTCCTTCCCTGCAAAGATGAACCAAACTTTTATGAGTTTCATTTTGTGTTTTGGGTTTTTTTTTCCTTCTGAGAATCTCACTGCTATCAGCAAAGGCTTTTGAAGCCCCAAATATTTGGAAGTGCAGCCTGTTCTGGGCTAACCAAGGCAAGTGCTTATTTATAACTTCCCTGCTTGACTCAGTAATCTCCCCTCTCTTCTTTATATGTGGGACCTGAAACTGGCCTTTCGTTTTTAATACACCATGAAACCAGGACCTGATCTCTGCCCATTATACACGGGGTCATTTCTGACACACATTCTCTTTTTGATGAATTCAATCCATGTTACAGCTCTCAAGAGATTAACTGCTGTTACAGCACAATCAGAGCAACTGAGGCTTACTTTGACTCCTGAAAAGTTTTGGGTTTTTTCCCCCCCTCCTTTTCTTTGTTTGGGTAGGGTTTTTTCATTCCTCTCTTTGTTAAAAAAGTTGTGGGAGAAAGGAATAAGAAGCACTCAAACTGTTAATTGATGGTGATTGTTCTTATTTCATAAGCCTGCAAATCCTCTTTTTTTTCCCATATAATAAAAGCCTTTCACATCCTCTGCGCAAAAAATGTACTGGATTAACTTCTATTATGCAGCTCAGGAATCTCCAGGCCAGAAGAAGTGACATTAGCTTCCACAAGAAAAGTCTCACTGCAATAATTTATGGTTATTCACAAGGGGAAACTCTGCAAAACCTTCCAAAAAATGCAAGCATGGCAGCAGCTCCTGCTGGGATCAGGAGTATCACTTGCAGCACTGCTTTAACCACAGTTTCACCTCCACACTTGTCGATGCATAAATCTTCCATTATCGCTGGGAATAACCGAATGACACCTGGGAACAGCACTGGAGATGAAAAAACACCCTAAAGACTCCCACATTTCCTTAAAACAGATGAATTTCAGAGGTTTATCCAAACTATCATGGTCAGGCTCATCTTAAATGTACTCATTTTATGTTCAGAGCATTCTTGAAATGGAGTGAGAGATAAAGCTGTCCCTGCCCTGCAGTTAACAACCACGGTATTGTAATTAATATGGACTGAATATTTCACTAGTGATCATGTGGAGAGAAACCATTGCAAGAATCCTGGTTATTTAAAAATCCTGGTTATTTAAATTCTTCTCACTCCTTTTCACATTTTATTTAAAATACAATAAATTTCTGTTTTCAGGAATATATGACAAACATCCAGTCAAAATCCAGGGGTGTCACAATCCAAGTGTCAGCCATCAGCCTTTGTAAAGAAGGGTTCAAAATAAAAAACAGTATATATTTTACAGATTTGGTTTTGAGCTATAGTTCTTGGACCGCTTCTAAGATACTCCATGAAATTTATATATTGAGTATTCAGTTCCAATAAAATTTCAAATGCACAGATTTATATTTGCCATGTTTTATTACAGTTGAAACAGCATTTATGGTACGACCTGTTAGAAAATACTTCACACTGATATTTTAAAAAATGCTATTTATGGTTTTCATGCAAGAGCTCTGGAAAAGGTAAAAGATTTTTGCTCACAGCTTTGCTCCAGCTGACTTACCTTCCTGCAACAGCAAGGAAATCCCTCAACTGTTTTAGACAAATTTTTATCTGTGCATATATATATTTACATATATACTGTCACACATACATGCACACGAAAATCGTATTTTGGCAACTAAGAGAATTCTGAACAGATGCTACATGAGACTATTCCTCTGCTTTTCTCACTCTGTCCAGATTCTTAAATAAATAAACAAACTCAGTGTAGTGTGAGGACAGGAGAGATGTTTAATAATGCATCCATTTGTTCTGAGCCTTCAAAGGCTCCATGACCTTCAAAGCTGATCAGGTGGAGCTGTGGTTGGATTCCCACCAGCCACACCTTCAATAATGAAAGCTCAGCATCACTGTGAGTGAGAGAGACTCTTTCCATTTCAATTTGGATCAGAAATACACTATGGAACTCTGTGCTGCTGGAATCATTGCATCATTAATGCTGGAAAAGGGTTAAAATCAGTCTTACATCAATTCAACCTTCTGTTTTATCCTCAGACAGGAACAAACTTCAAAACTTCACAGAGCATCTCAATTAAACCATCTAAAAAATAAAAAGGCTTTTTTCTCTCCTTTTAAAATTAAGAATTAAAAAAAAATCCATGTAATCACATGGCTTAACTCAGCTTCACTGAAGTTTGTTTTGTATCTGAAAAATACAATCATTTCTTCTTGATGCTTATTTTTCTTGAAGAGAGTGGGGTGAGTTTTACATCATCAGAGTATCAGAATCCAAGCCACCAGAGAAGTGAAAGGATGACGAAGAGCAACAAGGAAGAAAGGGATGTCAGGCTGGCATAACACTTTTTTGCCTTTTAAACACAATGTTTTAGGGGAGGTTGGAAACACTTTGTATCTTACAGTTTCAGGGTCTAATTTCTCATCTTGCATCGAAGTTTATCAAAAAACTGAGGCAAGTAATGCACTGAGGTTATTGTTTCCATCAATTTCTTCTTCTCTCATAGGAAAAACAGAGAGAAGAACCCGTGCACTGTGTCTCCCACGTTCCCATTTGAAAGGGACTGTTAACAGAAAACTATCTCCCTACCATATAAAATTGATATGAAGGGGATTTTTTATTTTTTTAGATGATGGATTCAAATTTATGATGTATTCGAACTGTTGAATGAGATGCTTTTAACCTTTTCCCCATGAAAGAGGTTGTAGCTTGCATGGGATAGAAGTGAGCACCCCACAGCATCCGAGAGGCCAACAGCAGATCCCAAAAATTAACTCCAATGACTCACTGACATGTCCCTGTCCTACTAATGTGTTTAAAAAGCTGTCAAACTTCCTTCCTTAACCTGCAGCACCAGGAGGACACCCAGCCCCAAAACCCTGACCCTCTGCCTACATTGGGATGTTCCATACCCTAAAGGCTCAGCTGGGTGGAGAGGAACACCCAGGAGAGACCTATTAGCACCTCCACGGCTCAGGCCACTCTGCTTGATTACAAATTCATTGAAATTAATTAATTTTTAATTTCCCACTAACCTCAGCTATTATAAATCAAGTCAACCAGGCCAAGGAAATGTTCGCTGAAATATGAAACTATCTGTGGAAGAGATGCCTGAGCAGAGGTTCAGCTTCAGCAATCTGTCACTTGAGAGACAAGAACAAAGCACATTACTTTGCACAGAAATTATTAGAAAATAGTGCCTTGATTAATTATGCTGTTTCAGGAAGGGCACAGAAAGCAAAAGATGTTATACCAGTACTGAGCTCTGTAAGTCTGGATCTGGTGTTCCAGCTAGTTAAATGGTATAATCATCTGGAAAATCCAGTTCTTTTTTTTTTAACCATTTTTTCGGTTTTGTTTTTGGTTGGTTGGGTTTTTTCAAATGAAGGAGTAAAACTCATTTTACACAATAAAAATAATGAAAAATAATATACAATATTACTATATCTGGATCTATGAAAGCAATATCCAGGCTCCTCACAGATGTTTCTCTCACTGTCCCCAGACTTCTGTTCCATAGCTCCAGGGAAAAGGAAATAATCTTACTTTGAGATATTGACAGGTTTGATAAAGACTCACTTGATATCCTCCTTCCTGCCTCCTGGTGCTTTATTAACATGAGAGTTATTTATCAAATACATCTGTACAACAGGAGCACGTTTCAGTTCCGCCAAAATTAAGTCCCATGTGAGATCTACAACCTTCTGTCATCAAAAAAGATGGGGACAGGGGGAGACCTCCTGGGGCTGTCACAGCTTTCTAGTTGCTGAAGTTCAGATCTATTAAGTTTGAAGTAAGAATTCACACCTGGTGTAAATGAAGAGTAAGTATTTCCATAAACTCAGATCATAAACCTGAGTTGGTTCAATATAACCCTTTTAATATTCGTATATTGGGCACCACCAGTGGGTAGCATAAGAAACATGGCACTGGACATGTGAAATACCAGTTAATTTTAGAGACAAACTGGGACTTGACACCTCTGGTGCTGCTTTTCTTTCTCTACTCAACACCCATTCTGCATTTACATGTACTTGCTCTCAATGCCACTTTGAAGCAAAGCTATTTTTCTTCTTTAAGGATAATATTTCATAGCCAATGCCTTTACAAGTGTAAGAACTACTACAGCAAGTAGTTCATAAAATAAGACCAGACATCCACAGAGATTCCATTGTTACTTGAGACTATTTTTGTAACTGCCTCTTCCTGAAAAGAGTACAGAAAAAAGACAAATGGTTTTTGATGCTTCTTCAGAATATTTCCCTAAGCTCCAGGTGTTTGTGGTAAAGGGACTTCCTGAGCCAGAGAAGGTGCCTTTGTATTTAATAACCTTTGATAGCTTTCTCAGCATCCACAGTGTCTCAAGGACAGCAGTCCCACAATTTAAAGCGCAATTAGACAATAATTAAACCGTTTTAAGTAAGGAAATAACTACAGATGTCCTCTAGAACTGTGAGGATAAAACCACTATCTCATACCCTAACATATCGTGGATAATTTACATTAGTTGGTAGTGTACAAAGTTGAAGGAGTGTAACCTTAATCCTGGTACTCCTAGGATAGAAACAGAAATGGAAAGGTGGGAATTTTCTCTTTCCCAGGAGATAAAACTCTTACCTCAATCTTTGTTGGCACTAGTATTTAATTTAAAATTTAAAAATCAGTGACATCTTTTCTAAGAACACTAATGATGCCAATTTAAAACTATGATACCTTTAGGAATAAGGAGATTATGCCTGGTTGAATTTGGCTCCCATTCCCCTTTGCACAGAGATGGTTTCAATAGGAGCATTCAGTATTTGAATCAGGACATGAATTTCTTTTCCAAAACCAGAATGACTTCAAAGCTACTCAGACATGCAAGATTAGAGCTGATTGGAAAATCATTCACCAAACAATTTTCTGCCCAAAAATACTGTTCCATCATGACTGAAATCCCTTCTCAAAACTGACAGGAGGTGTGCATGTGCATAAATATTTGGGTGACTGAGAAAGTCAATGAGCCACCTATGCTGGAGCATACAAATCCAAAAATGTCATCATAAAAAAATCATGGTATTGGAAGCTTACCTCCTGGTACTTCAAAAACACTAATTTTTTGGAGTGTGTTTAAATAACCAAAAAAACTCAATCAACCAACCAAAAAACCAAACTAAACCCAAAATCTAGAGATAAGGAATAAAATTTCCCTATATCGTCTTTGAAAGAACTTTATGGTACATGGCCTAGTTTTTTATTTTCAAATTTACTTTATTTTGTTCCATTTGCTCTCTAATAGCTCATTTTTCTTTGTACAAAATGTCTGAAGATAAACCTAGAATGGTTAAAGACAAGGATTAGAGAAATGAAAGACAGATTATTTGCCAAAGGAAAACACAGATATGTGAACACTATGGTTTTTTTCAAGCAGCTATGAACCTGCCATGAGGAAGAGAGGAAGAGATTATTCCACCTCAGAATGCAACGTCCATTTGTGTGATGGAGAAGGTGAGATTAACATAATTATTCTTAAATTCTCTATTATCAAAGCACTCTGAGGTACCTTTACCTCCAGAATGATTTCCTGGTAAAGCCTGGGAGTTCTGTGGGGTTGTTTTTTAAAACGGTCCATGGTCTTCTTTTCACGTCTATTTGTTTAAAGTGTAGTGGCCTGGAGAGCACAGCACCTGAATTAATCATAGCAACACAGAATCATGTAGGTTGGAAAAGACCTTTGAGAAATTTTATTTGAAACTTAAATTTCAAAACCAAAGCCAAATTAATGTGTCTGCAGGAACACAAAATGTGAGAGCCTTCAGTAAACTTTTACCTTAAGGAAAATCATAAGGAATAGCACCCTTTAGATTCCTACATCAATTTTTGAGCAAATAAAAGCAATGCCTCTTCTGTAAGCCACTGGGCAGGTGAGTTATGAAAGTTAAAACTTACGAAGTGACCTAAAGGAAAGCCATTTTAGGAACAGCAAAAGTCACCTCACTTCTCTTATAAGGGGCTTTCTCATATGATCTCATCCACAGTGATACTACATTTATTCTTTTTCATTCTAAAAGAAAAAAAAACAAACCAAACCCTCACTTCTGATTTGTTTCATGCTAGCTCTTTTCCTCCCCTGAGAAGCTTTAAACACACATTATGAGCTTGGTCTAGCAATCATTCAAAGCAGAACTCTGACTCGAGCCCACAAGAGTTTTGTCTGCATGAGGACCACAGGCCTGGCCTCTTGTGAATACTTTCATTAATACTGAAAGGCTCCTTTGTTTACTGCATGACCAGAACATGCATATGTGCCTATAAACGGGAGGCATTTATCATTCCCAAACAGTGATGAGGTGGCCACGGTTCATGAAGCAAGCAGAGAGATGAGAGTCAAGAAATCTGGGTTCTGTTGCTCACTGGGTGACAGATTTATGTGACCAAGCAACTGCATCTTTTCCTATTTTAGTACTCTGTTTGTAATCTGTAGATGATATTTTATTGTGCTGCAGAGTGCTTTCAGATTAATGAATTAAATTCCCTGACTGATCATTAAACAAAGAGGCTTCTTTGCAAACATAATCATCAGCACAATGAAATATGGATGAGACACTATCCAGTGAGATGCAGGGGAAGCAGGAAATCTCTCATTTAACAAAGCTAAAGTATTCCACAACACAAAGTTGTGGCTTGGTCCATCTTCACTCCAAATGCATTTTCTACAACCACCAGATTTTGTGGACCTGATACGGCAGGCAAATTTTACAAAACAGAGAAACAAAGGAAAAGACACAGAAGTGACTTGAGCCCTTACAGGAATTTAACCTCTCACGACCCTTTTGGGGTGCACTGTGCCCACTCCTCCTGGAGTAGCCTGGTACCCCAAATCCTTTGAGCTCACAGATGGCTTTGCTTTAGCAGCACCTGTGCAGTGCTTGTGCTGCCTGCCCTGTCCTGTGGCCACACTGGTGTCACCACAGCCCCCGGCCCTGTGCCCAGCACAGCACTCCAGCATGCCTGGGACTCGGGCAAGCTCAACCCAGGGCAGTGCAGGAGGGAAGCACATCAAAAAAGAGCTCCCAAAACTGGGAAATGACTTCTCTAGTGTGCAGCTCTCAGGTCTGAAACACAGCAGATTGGCTGATTCTGTAGCAGGGATCCTTTTAACACACTTGAAGCAAGAATAGGACACAGTGAAGAAGGTCAGGCAGTGATAATCAATACTATTCTTAGAGAGCCACCTTCCCCTAGAAAAGCCCCTGAGGGACATTAATCAGAAATTCTAGAAGCAGTGATTGTCCTGAGGGAAGAGAAGGAGCTGCACCCAGACAGGTCCTGAGCTCACTTGAATCCAGGCGACAAGAAAAGATTGTATCAAGGGTGAAGAAAAAATTGAGTATGGATGAGCTATGCAACCACTGGACACCAAAAAAAGAAAAAAAGAGACGGGGAGTGGAGGGAGACAGCTATAAACACAACTGCAGAGGACAACACTGAGCACCTCAGCTGAACAAATCTGCCAGGAACTGGCACCTGATTAAAATCACTCATAATTCAGAATTGAAGAGAGTGAGCAAGAGACTGCCACTTAAAAAGAGAACATTTCAGCTGTCATAAAAACCACATAGCACTTATGAACAAAGCTGAGAAGATACAAACTATAAAGTATTAAGAAAAAACACCCATTTAGATCCTAATAATTTACTGCATTATTTGAATAATTACTTCCTCAACAGTGCTCTAAATGAATTATGAGCTTTACTCATGGCAAACCAGCCTAAGAAAGCTGAAATTTAAGTATTCCAATCGTAGTTCAGCTTGAGCCCAGCAAATAAACATTTTTTTGGCTACAGACACAAGAACTTCTAGGGATCTTAAATAATTCTAATACTTAATTTCTGCACCAAGTTTTCTTTTCACTGCACATGCCTTGCTAGCTTGTTCTTTAAATTAGTTTTAAAACAGACCTCCTACATTTAAAAGCATCAGTTATTATTTATGCCAACAAATCAATTCAATCAAATTCACATACATGCCAATTTTTTTCTTTAATACTATTGTTTTTTAGATGAAATGTGTAACTGCTATTCATTGCTTTTTAACATAACTTGCATTAGGTAGAATTCCTCTATGTTTTGGCAAGTTTTGGCTTTATGGACAGGGCATTATAATCTGTGGCAGCAGTGGCCTGAGAGGCAAATTTCCCTGGTCACTGAGTTCCTGCAGGCTGCCAGCCCCAGCATGGGGTCACCCAGCCTGGTCCAGGAGCTTCTGTTCAGGTTAAGGTAGAGCATCCCATGCTGGGCCAAGTGGCCTCTTCAAGCTTCACCCCCGTGGTTTCCATATGTTTTCAAATAAATCTCCCTCTTCTGTATTTTGCAAATTGCTCTCTCAAGGCATGCAAAGAGAACAGACTTTCGGTTCTTCTCTTTGTGGTATCTATCTATGTATTACATATACATATATATCTATATCTATATCTGTACAGAGATATAGATATGACAGAAAGAAAATATACGTCAAGACCAGAAAACAAAAAGGCAGAAAAGGACAGGTTTTCCCTTAAAGTATTGCATCGACTGATTTGAACCAGAAGCCCAGACCCAAAGGCCTCAGGCATGCTGGAAGTTCAGTCCTGTGAATGCAGTAATTTATGCAAACTCCTAAATTACAGGGAACGAGCAAACCATTTGCAAACCATTTCCATATATTGCTAATTGGAACATTTTTCATGCATAAAGCTGTAATGAAACTGGGACCAAGAGGACTCTGTAAAATCCAAACCCAAAAGCAATAAAAACAAAGCCTTGAGGTTATCATAATCTTCTGTAACAAAACATGTGTGGGCCATGGGTGATATTTTCTGTAACTGATAAAAACCATTTATTTATTTTTTTATAAAGCCTTGATGTACAAACATTGCATTAAGTTTCTCACTGGCAGAGCTGGATCCTGAATAATGAGAGCTGTAAAAACACCAGGGTGTACATAGTTTTCTACAGTCTAACCTAAGTTTCAGCTGGACAAAATTACATTTAAACACACAAAATTATTGCAAATACTTGTGCTGCTGAAGCTCAGCTGCTGCCTTTTTATTGTTTTGTGAGATACTATTTTTAGATTAAGTGTGTGCTAAAGAATCTCTTTAACTACGTATTTGTTTATGAAATTGACCATTTGAAAGTTGGACTCCATTTATTAGTGAAGTCACACAGCCAAATGTTTTTGTTTTCTAATTGGGTAACATTCACTAGAATTAATGTCACACAAATGGTACATACTTCATTGAAATGTTTCAAAGTTCATGCTGATGTTAGTTATGGAGGCTGGAATCTAAAAGCATGCCACTTGATTAATATTATTAGCACACCAACTGTCTTGTACTTTAAATCACAATAAAAAGAAGTGACTTTTGAGTGACTGACAAAGCCAAAGACCTTCTCTTGGCAAATTAGCTAAATAATTCATTAATTCATAATTTTGTAAATTTCATGATCTGATTTATATTGTGGTTTTATATTTCACACATACAAAAATGAATTTATTCACTAATTTATTGCATTGCTTTCCTAACTGTAGAGAGATATGTTGTTGTTTAAGAGGCACAGCATTTTATCAAAAAGCCACACGTTCTCATCTGTCCAAGAGCTGATCGTTCGAAATTCTTGACTTCTTCCCATTAAATCAATGGGAACTTCACAACTGATTTCAGAGACAGCACAAGCAACAACCCTTGACATGTGGTTAGAGATTTTTGCATCCAAATCATAAAGACAAAAGAAAATACGTCCTCCACCAGGCAGCCATTCCCCAATGTCCCACCTTCACAGGAGGCAGAAATCAAGCTTTGCTGATGAGGAAAGCATTCCTCCTCATTCAGGCCCCTGCCATTTTCAGCTGACAGGCTCCATCGTGCCATCATCTGTCTCTGTCACTGGTTCCAGGGGCTCCCACTGCGAGCCAGCCATGAGCATCAATCCTGAGCCCAAGAGCTCACCAGCTCTGAGCTGGGAAATCTGCCTTTCCCTACCCACCCACTCCCTCTTACCAAAACAGGAACACAGCACACAGGCAGGAAAAGCAGCCTGTGCAGAGGACTTCAGGTCCATCACAGCGTGAGGAGGTGAAGTGGAAAGTTATGTTAACAACCACAAAGGGAGAAATGAATGCTCTGACGTTATGGATGGCTGCTGGTGCAGAAGGTGCTCCTGCTTCTCAGGGAGAAGGAGTCCCAGAGCCACTGGTCATTTTTACTCATTTCTCTTCAACTGAATTCCCCCAGAATGAACAAGCCTTTATTTGTTAGAAGACATTTCACCGGAAGTTACAAAAGCCTCCCAAGGATGCGTTTGGTGACTCTCCAATGGGAATGTTTAATACCTCTATCAATAGTTGTCTTCATAAATACCTTTTCTTTTCAATCTTTATACAAAATTGCAGTTGTCACATCTCTTCAAGTGTTCAACTTGACATAAAGGGAACTCCTAATGGGACTGGTGTGAATGATTCTGCTCACATCCAAGAGTCTCCAGTACATAACAGTCAAGTACATCTCACTCCAAAAATCTTCATAATAACTACAGGAAGGAAAAAAATTACTTTTTTTCCCTCAGCTAGAAACCTTCTCAAATTACTGCAGGACGTGACTGTTATCCAAAACCAGTAAGTGTTTCTAAATTGTTTGCAGAGAGAATATATAACTGTTTATTCCTTGATTTGTTTTTAAATCAACCTTTGGACAAAGATTTTCAAGTAATGGAAACAGTCTATAGAAAGTCAACAAACACATCATCAAACACCACAAAACAAGGTGAAATGCCCCAAAGCAGATTTACAGTTTGCAAGGAAAGACCAAAAGTCTTAACTGTATCAAAACACTTCACCTCTAAGATGTCAAGAGAATTTCTAAAGTCCTAACTCCCAGCACCTTTTTTCAGAGTGTCCCACATGATCCCACAAAATCAGTTGAATCCCACAGCAAGCAAGGTTATGAATGCATAACCTTATGTTCACATGTGTTTGGGAATCTGATAGACTTGACCAAACTGATCCAGGATAAAACACCTTCCCTGCCTTCAAACCTCAAATCCAGCAAAAGGATTAATGTAGAAGGCAAGAGCTCAACAAGGAATCCAAAGTGCCTAAGAAAAATAACTTAGAGGACCACAGAATCATGGAATCGCTAAGGTTGGAGAAGACCTCCAACATCATCTAGTCCAACATTTGACCAAACACCATCAAGTCAACCAAACCATGGCACTGACCTGTCATTGTTTCTGGAACACTGCCAGGACTCCATCACCTCCTTGGGCAGCCCAGTCCAAGGCCTGCTCACCCTTTCAGGGGAAAAACTCTTCCTGATGGCCAGCCTGCACCTTCCCTGGCACAGCTTGAGGCTGTGTCCTCTTGTCCTGTTGCAGCTCCCTGGGAGAAGAGGCCGCTCCACACCTTGCCACAGCCTCCCTTCAGGCACTTGTGGAGCAGAGAGAAAGTCTCGCTTGAGCTTTTTTTTTCCTCCAGACCATACAAAACCAAGAAAACATCTGTAGGTTGAACGACTGCTTCAGCCTCGTGGATGTGCAATCTGTGGATGCACATCTGGGGATCTGATGCCAAGGGGCAAGCGGGAGGTGACAGCTTGGCTGTCCTGACTGCAAGACAGACAAGGAAGCTTCCCAGCAGATGGATAACTGACAAGCTATAAAATAATCCCTAATTATAACAGAATTTGGGATAGAGGGCATACTCAGTTTTAAGGCAGTCATTTAAATACATTGGCTGGGGAAAGTAATTATTGCACAGAAAAAACAACGCATTCAATTCCAAAGAAGCCTTTAATCCATGTTTAAATAAGCTCTTTACTAAACAGGCTTGTGCCTGAACACCTGCTTTTACCACAGGATTTGGCAGTGCTTTGTGTATTTTTCAATTAAAGACTAGTATTTAACTTTTGGAGGGAAGCAGGGCCTACTTGTTCAGGGAAGAGATTAAAAATTAAAAGGTTAGGTCGTTATCACACTGCAGATGTGGATCAGAGGTAAAACTTGAAATCCGATTGAGTGAAGACTCCTGCAAGCTGTATTATTATCATCACATTTCAGATTTCCTGTGGATTAAAATGGATCAGTAGCATGGCTACAGTGTAAGGGCAAACAAGGATTAACTTTTACCCAGCCCAAAAACCTCTGTTACCCTCTTCCTCCAAACCTCTGAGGCATCCATCACCTGATACCCTCCTCTCCCCTGCTGTAAGTAGCTGAAGAAAGCAGAGAGCAGGACGACTCTGAGTTCCCCTGTGCTTGCACACTCACCTCCTCCCTGGCCACAGCAGCTGCTTGCCCATGAATATGGCATGAAGCAGCTGCTCCCACAGGATGAGGATGATAAACTGCGCCTCTGAGTCATCCTTGCAAAGGGAAACCATGGATGTGGACATGGTTTATATGTCACATCACTGACAAGCGCTTTATTTCATGTCCCTCTACTACGGAGGTTGCAGAGCAGGGCTAAATCCACTGGACAGAAGGCTCTTCAAACAAAAGAAAAACCCAATCCACTGAGTTCAGAACAAGGTGCAGTCTTTTGGCTTTCAAGTTCACAGAATTACAGAATTGTTAGGGTTGGAAGGGACCTCTGGAGATATTCCAGTCCAACGCCCCAAGTCATTTCCATAATTTCTGAGAAACTGCTAGGTACATACTCATCAGAGCCCTTGGAAATTCAGTGACATAAGGGAACATCAAGGAAACATTCTTAAAATGCAGTCCAGACAAAATCCAGAGAGAAAGTTCTGAGAATTGTCAGAGGAAGGCTCTTCAAAACACAACAAACCTTTTCTAGTCTGCAGCTTCATTTAGACAGGGCTCACTGAGACACAGGAGATGTGTCCCCATTTACTGTACCTCACATCAGCTTTAAATCTCTCAGTGTAACACACTCATTATTACTGTTCTAATATTATTATTTGCAGACCAATTCCATGTGAGATCCACCTTAGACCCAAACATGGACTTGAAGCAGCCACCACATTTTTTCCCTTGAAACATGAATATCTTTAGCAGTTAGGCATAGAGCAAACTTGCCTAGAGAGTTATATCTTCCTTTAATGACACCATTGACTCACACTCCTATCTGAACTAAAATCAGTATTCTTTCTTTTCTCAGGAGAGCCTCTTATTTAGTTTTGGGGGTTTTTTTGAGAATACTAATTGCAGCATTTAGGTTTCAGTGAAACAGTATTTTATTTACTATGGTGATTTTTTCCCTCTATTCTCTTTCTTACTCTGACCCTCTTAAAAAAAATGCTTTTTTCTTTCTTCCACCATCTGCTGGGGTTGGTGTGGGCAGAGGAAAGATACCGAAGCTGATTCCCCTTTTACTCTTAATTTCACTGCCAGTTCATCCCCTCACACCGTGTGAGAAACAAGACTGTCATTGCTTATTAAATGCCATGCACACGTAAAAATTTCATGTCCTAATTCCATCCTCTGTATTTACAAATATTTGTATGAGCTCAAGGTGAAAGCTCTGGACACTCAAAGTCAAAAAAGTCAGAGACATTATACACTGTATGAAACTAGCAGCTGAAGGAATGATCTACTAATTAATGAGACAGAAGGTTCATTAGCTGTGGTTACCTGAGATTTCTAACCAGCTACTTCTTCAGCTAAAATGTCCTGGTTGCAACCCAGCCTCCTCCTCCCCAGGATAACTCCAGTTTTACAGCTGCAACAGTGATCTCGTACTCATGTTTAATACACCTTGACTCCACTTCAAGTCACAGTCCTCCAGCCCTGTTTTAGTTTTCCACATTATTCTTTTGGGAGTGAAACCTGAAAATTCCTAGAGCAGATTTGAAGAGAAGCTTCTTAAAATAAACTGCCCGTAGCTGTATTCTCAGTATTAGGATCACATTACCAAAATCAGAAAAAAAAAATCTTGTAAGACCTTCAGAGAGTTCAAGTTGTTCTGGCATCTAAAGAGGCATATTACAGCAGCTGGAGATGCTCCTGTTAAATCTGAATTACATATTATTGAATAATTCGCTTGTATTTTATTTTTATTTTAATAATAATAATAATAATAATAATAACTACATCATGCCATTCATTAGGAAAACAGGAGGAATTTTTACTCACTGGATTCTACAGCATCCTAATATTAATGTGGCATTAAGAAAACGCTACAGAAGACATTTATAAATAAACAATTCTATATGTGCATACCTAAGTCTTAGAATTACCTCTTACAGGGATAAAGGGGCTGGTCAGGTTAGGTCAAATTCTGCATAAGTGACCTCTGCATAGGGTTGCAAAACATCAAAGAACATGTTTAATATTTTACTTTAATATGTTTGCCACACTTTAGGTCTTTTCTTAGCTCAGCTGGGTAGCAGATGACCATTTCAACATATTTTAATGCTTTGCTATAATCACCTCACAGATTCTCTTTTTCTTTTTTTTTTTTTTTCTAGGAGAAGCAAAGACAATTTTTTTCTTCTTTAAACAACAGGTTTTTGTCCCACCCTCATTATGGGGGGAGACAGGGGAATGGAACACACCAAAAAAGTTGTATTTCTAGAGGTGGGTGCACTGTCGGGAGAAGGATTTTGGTCACTTGTTTAGTGGCATTTTTTAAAGGTAAGAACTGAGCACCTCTAAGTAATTTATTCTGTTATTCTCCTTACCTTAAAAATCTCTGCCACATCAAAAAGAGTCTATGTTTGGGTTTTTTTTTACCAAAAACTAATTACTGTGACAAATGATTCCCCTCTTCCAAAGTGGAGGACAGATGAATTCTCCATAACATTTTGAACTCCTGATGACCACCTTATTCCTACTCACCACTAGTGTTTAGGATGAGCACTGGGAATTAGTAATTTCATGAGGTTTCATGCTATTTCACATGCTCAATTTACTAAAATTTAAGTAAGTGAATAAAGGCAGTGTCACTTAAGTAATTTGCTCTGCTAAAAGCATCTGAAGTCAAGTGTGGGACACACCCTCTAAAAACACACATTAATTTACTGGAAAATTCTGAAGCAATCATTCTATGAAACTTTGATATGTTTTTAGAGCACAAAGAGTGGTCTGGACAGGGCTATGAATAAACTATGTATTTTTAAAGCCCCCCACCCTTTTCTGTCAACTAATCATCATTGTTAATATAAAGTATTATATAAAAATAACTAGAAAAATGTACTTGTACATCAGTTAAGTTATGATTCAAAAAAAGCACACAGATTGGAAACACCAATGGCAAGTAAGATGCATTACTTCGAGCATATTGTTGAAGAGAACTGTCCTGTATCACTTCTGCAGCTATTCAGGCCTGGCACAACATCAACTTTTACCATATGGCTTTTTCTTCCCTTGCTGAAAGTGAATCTTCCTGTCAAAGAGCAGCTGTTCTAAATTATCACATCAAATTTTAACCTTACAGTAGACAACCACTGAACCCACAGAGCCATGACAGTGAAATAGTTCACCTCCTCAACCTGTGAAGGATTTGTCATTGTTTAGGTCTATCCCTGGCTCAGAACAACACCTCCACTAATTGCCAGGTATCTGATGCAGGCACTTAAGGCTGAAGCCACAAACAAACTCCAGACAGTGAAGTTTGCATTTTCTCTCCCTAAATGGGCTGTGTGAAGTCCAAGTTATTATTTTTCCAGCATGCTGTAAAGAATAAAACTGCAACTTCAAACACAAGGTGGATGAGACACTACAAACGAACTGAACGTTATTCAGTTTGTCATCCAAGAAACAGCAAATGCTGATACTTCTCCCGCAGTCTGAGTGTTTCAATAAAGTCTGCTATCAATTGCTGGTTATTTAGATGTCTGCCAAGAGCATGTTTTGACAACATCTTGTGCTTCACACTGAGGAGCAGCAGATTCAGAGAAGATTCTTGTTGTCTTGTACTCGTCTTTCAAGATGGTCCTTACCCTGAGAGCGTTTTCAGAGTTGTGTGTTATCAAAACTCACAGCTCTTGCTGCAATTGCTCGCTATTTAAAGCCTAGTGCCAGCTGTCAGTGGTAATGCAAACCCCTGTTAGCCTTTATAAGTCCCACTCTGGAACTAACAGGGGATTGTCAAACGGCTCTATACAGTCTGCCAGCATCAGAGGAACCGATGGAAAAAGTTCCCTGAATTCCCACTGACAATGCAATCTTCCTGCAGCTCCAAGGTTGAAAAATCACCCAGGGCACGGTGAGAGAAACGTGCTGAGGATGATACTCATCGTTGAGTTTTTAATCTTTTTAAAGCCTACAAAGAAGGGAACCCATTACAGTGAAAAGGTTAAGGAAATGCCAGCGATATCCCTTAGGACTCTCAGTGACAGACATCCAAAAGATTCCTGCAGGAAAATCCTGCACACAAATTCAGGGGTAGTGCTCTTGAACACGTGAGCGTCAGAGAATTAAGGCAAGAATTCCTGCGTTAAGAAGAGCAAGTAAATGTGCCACAAACTTGTTAAATTGCAGAGAGTCTGGGTTGCAGGCAGTGGGGTGTGGTGTGAATGGGGTTTTTTTGTAGGGTTTAGAGTGGGGTGGTCATTTTGTTGCTTGAAAAGCAGGTAAGGGAGACAAGGAAGAAATTGTCAATGCACCCACAAAGTGGCAGAACAAACACTTATAAAGTGGTAACATATCTGGATTAAACAAACATGCAGCTGTATTAAGTTGCATTTTGTGGGTCAGTAACACTTTGGCAAATATTTCCATTCTTTCTGAGCAAACCTTTCCATTTCCCAAGTGGTTTCAAACACAAAAATTCAGTGCTAAATTATCTAGTCCTGCCATATATCAACACTGTAGCACAAGGAAAGATATATTGTTAACTTTTCTAAGAACCCCTAACAGTAATGTTACATTCAAGGTCCTAATCACTGAACGTTAAAAACTTTATAGCAATATTTATAATCATGTTTTTAAATACTTCTATCACAGTCTCCAAGAGATTTAGTAAAGATTTCTTTTCAAGAAACTAAAAAGGGCTGAAAGAACACTTTTCTTACATGAGAATGTGCATAGTATTGTATCAAAAAATCTCTTTCAAATAATTTCAGAACGATTTTTTTTTTCTTCAGGATGTGTGACAAATGTGGACAAAAACCATAAAACTGTGCCCAATATATTTTGCCTTAAAAACTTGCATTTTTATATATACTGCTCATGATGAACAAATTGGAGAGTATTTTCCAAATTTGTAACAGTCAGAAAACATTACATAAAAAGTTGGCTGGGATCTTTAGGAAGTATTGAGTGCAACATAATTCTTCTCCCATAAAAATCATCTGGACATCTTCGACATAACTTTCGTAAGAGTTAAATAAATTCTAAGCAGGAAGGTAAATCCTTCACTGTTCTGTTTTGTTTATGTACTTATAGAATATAAAGTGGATAAAAACAATGAATATTTTACAAATAAAGTGATTCATAATTTATAGCTGCTGTCATTTTAGTTTACCAGCTTGAAAGATTAAGAGTCCTTTTAAAAAGCATCTCTCTTGCTTTTTAAAATCAAAACAATACAAACCAAAGGAATAAAAAACACACACAGACCTCTGCTTGAAAAAATTTGAATCCCCATCTTTTTTCAGATTTCATGTAAAAGGAAACTTTCTTGATAGCTCCATTATTATATTGTACCATCTCTATATGATCAGTGCCTACATTTTATTAAATATAATTTTTCCTGTGCAGAGTCTAAGAGTTAAGGCCACACATTTTTGCTGTGTAAGTAACACATCCAAACAACTCAATCAATTCCAAGGGAAACTTTGCAGTTACAAAAAGCATTTGTGCCTTCCTTCTGTTTTCACTTGCACAAAACTGAGTAGCTCCTCACAGTATCTTTTTCTCTTTACATGTAAAGTCATATTTTTTTCATACTGATCTAGGAAAGTAAAAATTAGATTTACTTATGCAGAGACAAAATGGTTATTTAAAGCTTAGAGACAAAAAAAGTCTGGAGAAATGCTTTGCTTCCTTGGTATTAATTATGTTTTGCATATTTTTACCTCAAGTGCAGCAGTCATTCCACTCAAAGAATTAAGCAATGTATGTGATGGTTCAGATTTAGCAGCCACAGATGGCATTCCTTTCATATCTCCAGAAACTCAGAGAGAGGAATATGATTTAGGAGATGCTCACTGCACAACTTGAAGCACTGAAAAATTTAGTGTTAGGGGAAGTTTTGTGAAGTCATTTTTGCAATAACCAGGCACAGTGGGTGAACTTAACCTCTCCCTCCTTTACCCCTCACTCCCTTTTCTCCCATTCAGTCCACCTGATTAATAGCTAAAAGTTGCATACATATGGAAGGACTGTTGGGTTACATTCTCTTTTTCCTTCTGGCTTTGTTATAGAAAATGTATCAGTCACTCATGGTTAAAACTTACAATTTTATTATAGTCTTACATAGGAAATTTACAGTTCAGACGTACTCAATTTCAGCAACTAAAATTTAGAACTATATCTTGAAACAATACCATGCATAAAGTGTTATTCTGTGTTTTTTGATTCATTCTGTTCAGGTCCACCAATTTAAATTTTTCATTTGATAACTGGAGCCAGAAAATTTAGTTTTGGTCTAAAGGGTCACCTGCTGGAAGCCTTCAAAAGAGCATTCAAGCTCACTCATAGTCCCACATGGATAAACAATTGCCCACTGGATGCTTTCTTATTAAGTATATTGTAATGAAAAATAACCTTCTCCATGTCCAACTGGTCTTTCTGAAGTGCATGAAATAACCAGCAACAAAATAGACACATGCAGGATGGAAAAGATTTATTAGTCCAAACGTGCCAGTGCAGGAGTTCCTTTATCATCTCGTGACTGCATTTTTTTAAAAAACAACTTGTGAAATGAGGATTCCCTTATTTCCCTGAGGAGCCTTCTAGGTCATTACAGAATTACAGATAGTTTTTCTACCATTCAGCCTACATTTTCCCATTTATTTTGGTGTCAATACCCCAACTAACCAACCTTCAGATAGTGAGATCTATTTCTTCTATACTGCTCAAAACAAAACTGAGTCAAGCTGTTCCATGTACAGATCCCTCACTGGGCAGGTGATGTGAATGCTCCTTTCATTACTCAATCTCTGGGCTGTTCCAAACTCTAAGCCACTTTCTAAATCCCTCCTGCACCCAAAACTTAAATAGTGCACACAAGACTCACTGCCCTTTTCATAAGAATCACATTGTTTACTTTGAATATGTACAGAGGCAGTCAGAAAGGATGAGGTATAGAGCAATTAGTCTGTCCTCTAAAAAAGAAGGCACTAGTAGAGAGGAAAAGTTCAGAACAGAGGTATTATTAGAGATAAGTTATTAGACATGAAAGAGATCTTGAAATTTGTTAATATGGAACCTGAAAAGGGAGCAGTTATTCCCTCACGATACAGGCACATGGAAAACCTTATCCCAGTGACTCTAAAAGAGAAGGCTTAAACACAGCAAGGAGTTATGTTCTCCACACAAGGCAAGATGTGACATTTATGTCCATAAAAACTTAAGAGACTAAAAATATAAATGAGTCAAAATAGGGACAAATTAACAAGAGACTGGTCACTGATTCCAACTGCATACAGTCTTTCTTACAAAATGTATCTTAAATCTTAAAAAGTCAGCAGTAGATCAGCAGAAGCTTTACCCAGGAAAGCAGCACTTTTACATAGTTTCTTATACATTCTCTTAGTTTCCTTAGGAGGAGGCCATTAGTCACTGTCAGAGAAAGAATATTAAGACAGAAGAACCTCTGACCTGATCTACTCTGCCTGTTTGATGGGGAACAAATTGATGATTTTTTTCCTTGTTGACTGAGGAGTAGGATGGAGATCATTAGAAAGCATTAAGCTTAGTGTGTAGATCCAGACAGCTGGGGTTTTTTCTCCCTAATTAAAATACACTAATTCTAAGAGAGAAGATGCCAGAAAGATGTAGTTTGGTCACAGTGGCAGGAAAATATAATTTATAAAAGACCTTGTGAGGAAGAAGTCCTGTTCAACTATAATATAAATAATTAATTATAATTAATAATAAGATTAAATAGACAGGATCACTGTGATACTAACAAAGCTGTAATAACAAACAGCCTACAGTGTATGACATACACCATTTTAATTAACTAACATATGTATGAATTAAGGGGGAAAACAGGTATGAAAGGGTGGCCTTTCCAAACTGCTTCCCCCAACACATCTTACTTTACTTTACAAATCTAATCCCTCCAAAACACTGAGCAGGTGCACAAGCCTTTGCTAGAGGAGCTCTTAAATGTTTAGCTGTTAACTTAAAGTGTGTCACAAATACCACAGTTCCTCAAAGTGAGGTCTACAATTCATTTTTGGGAAATTATTTCTCCGCAAACACACAAAGAGGACAAGGATGGACACCGTGAAATTCTTTCACTGACTGACAGGTAGGGATGTTGCTGCTGTACATGTAAAATGTTTATCAGACAACAGGATCCAGAACAGAACAATATTCTACCCAGCAAGAACCCATCAGCTGAGCTGGCTTTTCACAGCTTACATACAAATGTGTTTCAAAAACATGCACCAATAACAAAAAATGGTCTGAGTTTATGTTGACTTTTCCTGGTTATGCAGAGAAAAGAAAGCAGTCAAGGAAATTGGTGAAATTCGTGTTATTTGGGAGGCCATGACTGTGCCTAATTTTCCAAGTACAAAGAAAAGCTGTTCTGAATGAAATTTAAATAGGCTGACCTTATACCATTATGGTCCTTCATTTTAATCTTCAGTGATAATCTCCTGCTAATGCAAAATGACATTGTTTATGAAAACAGAATTATGGAAACAAACAAAATCAGAAACAGTCTGAAAGCAGGATCAAGTAGTGACAGACACTAAACTCTTAAATGTTTTCAACTACTTGGAAGACAGTAACCTCTGCTACTAATTACTCCTTCAGACTTCAACTGAAACTTATTTTTCCTAAGTTGTGCCTTCATTCCAGCCCATGCTTATAACACCATTTTGGTGTTACATTGCTACAACCCTGATTCTACTGCCCTTTCGGTGAGAAAACAAAAATACCCCAAACAAACACAAAAATCCTTAAACACCCTAAAAGATGGAGCAAGAAAAGGAGAGAAGAAAAAGAAAAGGGAAGATGCAGGAGAAGCCTTTAGGCTGAGATAAAAACTGAACTGGTTGTCTGAGTTTTCCAACTCCTGCTGCATTACCAATGCCAACAAACGTGAGGTTTTGAGTTCCTGCTTTTAGGGAGCCACTTCAGTCACACCACACTGAAAGAATCTGATCAATATGACTTCCAGTAAAAGCTAGTAGAACATTCTATGTTAAGTCAGAATAAACCAGAAGGACCTGTTGCTATCATTAATAGTTTGATCCTATATAACTCCCTTGATCAACAGCGAGTGAGGAAGCAAGAAAAAAAGAAAAAAAAATAAAATAAAAGGCATGGGAGAAAAAAAAAAAGCAAAATAGAAAAATATATTCATTCTATGGTCTGATTTTCTCTGCAGAACTCAGCAGGAGCTGCCTTTCCTGCCCCAAGCATTTGAGCACTTATTTTAAATAAAAGTTTAGTTTAATTTATTTAGCTTTCCTTTTGCTCAGTTGTATCTGTCTCTTTCTGGAGCGCCTGTCTCTGTGCTCACGTGTAACTGAAACTCTAAACCAACAGCCTTCAACCATTTACAGGAACACAGGCTCTGTGGTAAGCAAGAATATACACAGTGGATAAAAGAGTATCACTCATATTTTAGTATTTCTAAGTGCAGCTGTAGGAGGCCCTGGATAAAGCATTTCTGAAGAATAAAATATCCTCCCCTGAATTCAGCTCTTAACAGAAGAGTTTAATTTGATTTCTTTCTTAATATCAGTCTCTAACCTCAAAAAAGCATCCTCAGACCTGGCTACCCAATTTATTCAAGGGCAAAAAATTATTTAAAATCTACTTAAAAGAAAAATAAAATCAAGCACACTCTTACGCTTTTCCCCACACATCTCCCTGGCATTTTCTGAGAAAAAGTCATGTTATTTAGGATTAAACTTTTCACAACAACCTGGCTATGGGTTTGGTGGGCTCTCAGCAGCTCCCCAGGACTTGCTTGACAGAAGTATTGCTGCAGGTCTGATTAAAAACGAGTAGGCACTGTCCCAACAAGGTTCAGAATAGTTTAAATTTCTGTTCTACGCATATACACACACCCCACAATAAACATCTCAGCTATTCTCCTTCCATCCATGGGATTTCCAGATATCACTGTCTAACTTTTACTTATATGTTTAATGGACGACCCTTTGCCCACAGCCAGCACCCTTCAAGGCACTCTGTGAAAAGATTGAATCAGCACAAAACTTCAAAATGTAATTTTGTAAAAAGCATAAAAATGTTAGCTGCTATCACCTTGGCTGATATTAAAATTACTAAATACAATATGCAGTTCTCTAAGATTTAAAAGACAATTTCTGTAAAAATTCCAAATCTCCGGTGTACTCTCATTCTTCGGAGCATCCACATAACCACATTTTGCAGAAATCAAAAGTTTGGAGGAAATTGAGTTAAATACATAGGTATTTATGAATAAAGTTCAACTATCAATTTTGCAAATGCATCTGCATTTAGTAATTACACTACAGGAACCATACTGCATGCTTTTTCCAGCCAATCCAAATTAATCAACACAGCTTAGTGGCAAAAGTCATGTATCAAGCCACAAAGTTTAAAAGAAAAAGAGACACCAAAAAAACCCACTTTTTTGAAACAAGCATTTAAGAAAACCATTGTACCCTGAAAGAAAGTCCAAGAGTCGTAAGAGAGCCCAGATTTGCTACACAAAGTGTTACTAAAAATCAACTGTTGACTCTTATCAAATACTTTTTGGCAAATTACATTATTTACACAGCTTAAATAAACGCCATTTCCACAGTGATTTTAACACCTAATTGACTTCTCTCCAGAACCCAGAGAGAACGAGCACAACCCAGCACCCAGAGCAGGGACACGCAGGGAAGCCCCTGCTCGGAGCAGAACTACGCACACGGAGGGCATCGTTACCTTGGCACGCAAAGCCTCTCTCCTCATAGCCAGCGTTGCACAAGCACTTCCCTATGGGCACGAGCCACTCTCCCTCCGTGCTGCAGTACATCTTGGGGGGCTCCTCCTCCTTGGAATGGTTGACACAGGAGCCCCGCACCTCCACCAGCGACTGGGAGTCCATGGGCACCGTGTCTGGGAACATGGCGAGGTTCTTGACGGTGAAAGGGCACTTCTTGAAGTACACCCGCACCGACACTAAGGCAACGCACGCGCCCACGTCTTGGAAAGCCAGGTAAAAGCCTTTCCTGCTGATGGGCCCCACCTCACGGATCTCCGTGTTCAGCTTCAGAATTCGGTCGCCGAGGTCCATCTGGGTGAAGCTCTCGTCGGCCGCGATGGTGTCGATCTTTGTAAACTGGTGCTCCTTGAACTTGACTGAGTGGTCGTCATCAGACTCCATGTAATA
This sequence comes from Oriolus oriolus, assembly GCA_013400235.1. Taxonomy (NCBI): domain Eukaryota; kingdom Metazoa; phylum Chordata; class Aves; order Passeriformes; family Corvidae; genus Oriolus; species Oriolus oriolus. Next base: position 158,443 of record VXBT01008397.1, on the reverse strand, counting down.
CAGGTTGAAGGTCTCCTTGCAAGTGCCCAGGACCAGGGGGATGCTGTTGCAGTCTCTCAGGGTGAACTTGAGCTCCACGTAGATCTTCTGAGCCGAGTTGCGCGGGATCCAGTTTGTCCGCAGCCAGTTGTTCTGGCTGTGATCCATGACATTGCACACTTGGTAAGTTCTGATTGGAGTGTAATGCTCATCAACACCACTAATCTCTTCCCACTGGATTAAAAAATAAAAAAGAAAAAAAAAGAAAATGTTTTGAGATTCATGATTACACCAATAAACATCACATTTGGAGCAAAAACTGTGAAAAAGCAAAAATAACTTTGCTTGGACATCACTATAAAATAAACAGTAAAGTCTGGTTGAACTTTTGCTTACTTTGTTCTTCTTAAAACACATAAACATCTTAAATGAACACAGAATTCACCATTAATAAGTCAGTTTTTACCAAGTTACTTCAAGGTGGATGAAAGAGATGCTACAGCTGTTTTGCATTATTAAAAACCTGTGATTTCTTAAACAATAAGCAGTGCTGTCCTTTCAATCACAATTCCATGTCTTTACAAGAACTACACTCCCCTCAAATGGAAGAGATCATCAAGAACAACAAACATTTGCACTGCCAGAACCAGTCTTATTTCGAAGATTAAACAAAAGCCAATGGCTCCAGCTGAAATTCCATAGAGTCACAATAAAATTTTACAGTTTTACATTTATTCAAACCATGACAATTGATTTTCCTTGGGATGTATGTATTATGGACAAACAATAACTCTGGAAACTGGGTTGAGCTAGACTAAGAATTACTACCAATTCACCATATCTTGATTAGTTGATTTTTCTGTGGACTACATAGGCTACGACACTGGAATGGTTTTTGAAGAACACAGGGCCATGATTTGTTTTTACAGCAGACATCAGCTGACAAACTGTCTTAACCCAAAACATGAAGGAAGGGGCTTCCTACTGGTCAATTACTCACATACCAATCCTACCTGAATTTCTAAAGTCACACTGTCCAGAGAGGAATATTTACCAATCACAAGAAAAAATAAAAATAAATTAAAAAAAAACACACCAAAACCTATAGAATTAAGTATGTTGTCAGAAATCACTGCAACTCCTGGGGGAGGGAGACAAAGAAGAACTTCTACCAGAAAAACATCTTCCCTCAAAAATCAAGTCACATCAATTTCCTATTGAAGATCTCAGTCTAGTAATTACCTCTTTTATATAAGCACCTTTTGCTGCAGGACTTTGTATAGTGCAGGCAGTAGGAGAGGAAAGAACTATTCCCACTATAAAGACAAATATCGTGGTGCAGAAGTGTTTACAGTTTCTTGGGTTTACAATGCGTGTATTTCACACACACACACAAAGAAAGGAAAAAAACCATGGACATATCAGAGTAGCATCTGAGAGTTCTCAGTCTCAACCCGCTGGTTTAAGGAAGTTTTGATCTGACTAAGAGCTGGTCTGCACAATGAAATTGTCCACACACCACTGAAGATGTGATTTTAAATCACGTGATTAAACCAGCAGAGAAAAGCAGTGTAAATACTCTTCCTTTAATTGAAACCAAGTTTACTGGAGTTCACTTTACAGACCTGACTATAGACAAGTTTTATCTCTTCCTGATTAGTTCAACAGAGTTTAAAACACAAATCTTGGACGTGTCTACAGCAGCTGATACACTGCAGCACGCCATAGCAGGCTCCATTGCCAAAAAGAGCCAGCAGTGCAGGGACTTTCTGAGTCAACATTACTGCACTGGAGCTTGTGGCCACTTGGAGCTTGGCACCAACCATACAGAGATGAGCTGCTGCCTGCAGAAGAGGCAGCTGGACCCTGGCTCCCAGCCTCTGCCAACTTCCCAAAAGCGAGTGAAGGACTCTCCTCAGACAGATGTCCTTGCACAAGCACAGGCCCTGAGCCAATAATCTAACCCTGCTGCAAAGAGCCGCTCACATGCCATAATTGCTCCAGTGAAGCTGGATGCACTGATTTGTCTGGAGCTCTTACCTGGGCAAATAAAAATTTAGTTACAACACCTGGATGAAACTAGATATTATATAATGAAACCAAATTTCACAGACATTTTAAGCAGCTCACAACAATTCAGAAGTCATCTAGTGATTAGGTAATTTCTAATCAGTTCTATTTTAAATGTCCCGTGGGAGATAGAGACAAAAGCAGGAACTTGCAGAGCTCAAAATATCTCCACAGCAAGATGTTAGTTTTCTGAACAAGCCTCATAGTAATTTTTTTGTCATAAGTTTCTTATCCACATGCTTACAAAGACTTTTGAATGTAGATGTAGGACTTGCATGACAGCGGTAGCATCACTACTATGTTCTTCACCTAGAAGTTTCAATTAATAACTTCATGCACTATCACTTCACTAATTTTCAATGAAGATCAAATTGCCTGGAAGTCTGTGTCAGCGCACTTACACGAACAACAAAATTTTAAATTTATCATTTAATGCTGAAGCATTGGTGAAGGGAAACACCACACACACTCGGTGCTAACTTGACTAAAATATTTTAACAGTTATAAAATTGTGGAGATTGCAGCTATTTCATTAGAAAAAGATGAAATAAGTCACCAAAACTACAAGATCATAATCCAAATCACAACATGTACTAGATTCAAATACATTTGGGAATTCAATAATTATTATGATCAAACTAAAAAGCAAGCAGTACATTTGCATTGCTCATACATTGCAACTCTTCCCAGTAAGCCTCTGTATTGCCATCTCCAAGTGATCTTCATGGTAAACAGATCATCAAGAATATTGAGACAATTTTCATTCCATGATCCATGAGCTTTTTCTGTTGAGGTTTCTCAAACACCTATATTCGTGCTTGTTTTAACTCATGTTCAACTTGCTCTGTAAAGCTACAATAGTTACAAAATTTGTTTTGAAAAAATAGAGAGACATTCTTATTCCAGGCATGGAATTAAGCAGGGAAAATAATAAAAAAGATGGACAGGTGAGAGAAAATACAACAGAAGACTCATGGGTCAAGATAAGGAGAGGGAGAGATCATTCACACGTTACTGCCATGGACTAAACAGACCCAGCTTGGGGAAACTGGCTTGAGTTATTATCAATCAAATGAGATCAAGGCAGTGACAAATAAAAATTAAATCTTGGGTAACTCTGGTCCGTGGAGCATTACACTGCAGAGGCGTCCCAGCTGGAATTTCTTTCTTTCAATACTGTACAAAACTGATGGACATTTACCAGTCCTAGCTATTGCTAGAGAGGAAATTAATAGCCAAGTCCTAAATTCTGGAACGATGAAATGACAGGGCTATCCTCCTACAAGTCCAACAGGAATGATAAGTTCAAAATATTTTAGGAAGATGTTTATAAAAAAGTGTCAGGGACTATGACAGAATGATGAAGGGCACAATTTCTGAATTCATATTATTACACAGTATTTATGTCATATTCCCCTGATGCCTTCAGGCACCTTCAATACTTTTGAAACATGTCCACAAGTGCCATAGCACCACTCCCTTCCCAGCGTGTAATTTGGCTTTTGGAAAATGCTCTTTTGTTTGCTTTTCACTTTTTAAAATCTTCTTTGGATACTGTTAACGACAGGAAACAAGAGATTGCTTTCAGTGGTGTAGAAAAATCTCCAGATCCCCAGTGAGAGGGTCTAACTCATGTCTCTGAGTGACACAGTTGGGCCAAAAAGGATTTTCTTCTCCAAGGTCTGGCAGTGTGCTGGACTTATGGCTTTGGTTTATTTCTTGCAATTTCTTTACAAAAGGAAATGTACAGAAGTGAATGTAGGATGTTTCTAGGATGTCATGAGCTGCCTCAATAAAAAGCTCCCTCTCAGTGTGGGAATCTAGGACATGAGTGATCTCAATTCTTGCATCCTGCCTGTGACATCACTTTTTGTGTCTTTTTATTCATCACAATAAAAAAAAAAATCTGAATTACAATAAAAACGGAAGGATGTTTTGTGATTTACAATACAACATATATGCAACTAAGTGATTGCAAAAAAATTACCTTTTTTCTGTCAGCATCACATTGCTATAAAATTCTTAAACTACAAAGTATAAAACTCCAAGTTGAAATGAGCAATAAAATAATTCAAGTCTAAATAAAAAACAGGACCTTCCCAGATACTATTTTAAAGTTCAACAAAATAGTAGCAGGATGCAAGGGCTCTGAAAGGTTGCTATTAACAAAAACCCTGTAATGACCATATTATAGGAGAATGCATTCCAGACCAGCTCATCAGTATGGAAACTTTCCTTATAACATCACCAAAGATGCTGATTCAAGGCCCGTAAATACCAACCGGCTGAGATCAGAGGACAGAAAATGATCTGATTTAGGAGTTCAAGGAACTTTAAAAGTACCATGGAATTTTTTTTTCTACATTTGACATTCAAAAATCAACGAAATTACCTCCTGCCACAGGCTCTGGCCACAGATTTTATTTTTAGCTTTTTCTGATTGCAAATGAAAGAACAAATTGCATTGCAAGAGTTTTCTGCTTAAGTTATATACACAGGGACATTCTCATTTCCATCACATAAACCCTCCTAAGACACAGACTTTGGTACACTCATAGCTTCAACCTAAAACTTGGGTTTCTTTATAGTGAAGCAAAACCATTTCAGAATTACAACCAAGACAAAACATTAATATCTTGTCTGTTGAGTGCTCCAGTGAGATGAGAAACTCATTAAGAGTATCCAGATACTAAACCTCCCCAAGAAAAATTGAGGTCTATCATTTAACCACACAACTTGCTCCAAATTTATCCCAAACTATCCAAACCAGTCAGATCTGTGTTCCATGCAGTTATGCTTCTGAGTTTTTAAAGAACTGGGAAGGAAAAGAAAATAAATATTTTCATAAATAACTCTCTTACAGCAACTAAGCACACAAACAATACTGAGAAAGCAAGAGCACATACCTTATCATGGGAATACTAAACGAATAATTAAACCAAATTGCAGAAAGACAAGTAAAGCCATCTTTTCTCCCCCATCTCTAATTGGCAGACAGATGAGTACTTCATCATCAAATTTGTAAGGACAGCTGATTCTCACCCTTCAGCAAGCAAAAGCCTCTTAATCACAGTGAGGTAAAAAGGTCACCACAACGAGGAAAACATCTGACTTCCTAACAGACATCTGAATCCAGCATTCAAACACCCATTCAGAGCTTGCACAAGCAAAGCATTTACAGCTTCATTTTTTTCCTAGGCTATATATCTCCTGGAGAAGCAGTTTTCAATCTTATTTATCTCACAGGTTAAGCACATTTTATGAGAAGTTCTCAACACAACAGTCCCCATGGCTGAAGTCTAGACTGAGCAATAATTTGTATAAAAGCACTTTTCTCCACAAGCATCATACAAAATGGGTAAGATTCAGCCTCTAAAAGTACTTGTTTCAGAGACAGAAATTTACCCAAGATGGAACTCACCCAAGGCTGTGGATGTGGCAATCTGGTGAAAAAACCTGTGTCTTCGAGTAATTATAATCAGAAGTTATTTAACACAATGTTAGACATGACACTTCGCTCATAACAATCATCTTCTGTAAATATTTTATAATAACACAAATAAAAAGTATCAGGTCATCCAGCACCATCTCTGCTTCACCTAAAGCACTGCCTTAGCACCTAAAACTGGATGTAGCCACACAGGTAGTGATGGCAAACCTTCACCATGAAATAATCAGGGCATCCTCAGTCAAGAAAGGGAAGAAGCCACTTCTCCAAACTGTTTGCTGAATCCACTTCTCCAAACAGGAAGACATCCCTTGCCCACATTTATGCCTCAGTTTTCTAATACACAGATTAGGAACTAATTAATAGTGGGGCAATATTTTTGTTACTATTTTAGTTATTTCTTGCACTGTAACAAAAAGTCCACGGTGCCTTCATAAAAAAACCCAAAGCACGAGCAAATGCTTTCAGAAGCACCAGCAAGCAGGAATTTTTAAGCATGAAACCATTACTTAAATGAGAAAACAGTACCACAACAGAGAAAGTGAAAAAAACATCTGTGGCACAAGAATACTTAAAAATTAACATTGGAAAACCTCTGCAGTTTGTTGCTTTGTATTTGCCAGCAAAACACATAAACAAAAAAAGTATTTACATCAAAATGCACGAGACAGGTGCATAATATAGCATTTCCTTGCTAGTCAGTCTTTCAAAACAATGTATTTTTACACAGTGGCATTTCCTAGAGAAATCCCAAACCACCCCATGTTCTCCTATTGTCATTAACACAACACTCAATGTACAGTGAAATTCAGTAGTGTTGTGCTGAATGTAACTGTAAAAAGCACCAGCTGGCTGTATTAGAAATGGCATCCTTCCAGGTCTCAAATGTCTTATTTATATACAATGGAATCCTTCCAGCTGTTTAATATTTAGGGCTAATAAATATAATTGGCAGTACTACTGCACAAGGGCAAGGAATACAAATGCACATAAAACTACTTCCCAACAGAAAATCTCATTTGTTCTTAGATGATTAAACCAAAGAGGGATACGGAGTTCTGAGCAAATTTTACATAGCAGGCTTTGTTTTTCCTTAATCCAAACAATATTTGCTTGCTTTCTAAGTGCAAAACTGAGGAGAAAAAACCAACTCAGGCATCCTTTACTCCAGCTGCTCCCGGAGCAATGTTTCCTTCAACCAGTGCCTTGCACAGGCCATGAATAAAGGTAAATTGGCGAGGTAGAAAGACAAGAAACAGCAATGTTGGATCCAGAAAACAGTCACACCACACCAGCCAGTCCAGAAGTGAGACTTATTCCCAATTCTGTGCAGGACAGTTTTACCCCTCGTGAGCAGATTAACCCTATATGGAGCAGGAGGTGAGCACAATTCAGGTGAGAATGGAGATACAAGAGTTGACCTATGGACATGCTGTGAGATGTGTCCCTATTCCCAGCTTCCCAGCAGATTTCATGATGGCAAAGCCACCACAGCATTACCAAAGTGACACTGCAGCAGGTTCCTGCTGAACAGAGCAGTCTCACCCCAGCTCCACAGGATCACCAAGTCCAAGGAGCTGGGCTTTTTCACAGCCACCCTCACAGACTCTGAGAAAAGTGCCAGGAGCTCTGGCCTCCAACATAATAAAACCCTTTAAGATCACAACATTGGATGTAGTCCTGCAAATAAAGGCAAGAAGTGTGACTCTGCCACTTCTGAAAGACCTTGATTCCATTGAAATCTTCAACTCCCTGGAACAACCCAGATGGAGAGCTAATCTAGAAATGGAAACCTTTAATTTGGGCGAGTGAAACACAGTTAATGCTTCGCAACTTCATGTGAGGGAACAATTTAATTTGAAAACTCAAACAACTTCCATGACAGCTGGAGCCCACAATCAATTCCATAAAAGGCTTCTCAGTGTAATTACCATAATTTAAAGGTATTTGGGTTGTTGTGGTTTTAACTTTGTTCATATGGCAATGTTCCTTTTTGACATGCTTCAGCAGGGCAGTTGCACACTCACATATCTCCATGCTTCCATCTTCAGCATCATTTCTTAATAACAACTTGAAGAGGCTTCCTTTTCATTCATCAGTTCATGTTTTCATTGAAAACTGCATTCTTCAGTATGAGTATTTAAATTATCTTATGATCTTCTTCTGAGTTGTTGATAAAACACAACATTTTTCCTCCTAAAATTTTCTCTTTATTCCTGTAGAAGGCAACGCACCTTAAAGAAAACAGCATCTGAAATCCTGCCTCAGCCATCATATCTCCCCTTTAATGAGGACAAGCCAAAAATAGTTATGAATATACCTGAAAAGCATAATATTCATAAAATTGTTTCCTCCAATCCCTTGCTTGAGAAGTACTGCACAAAAAAAGGCAAGAAATAAAAATAGCACACGTATTACTTTTTAAACATAGCTATCATATAGAGTCTTGAAAATTAAGCACATGCTAAAATCAGACAAGAGTCATTGTGCTTAAAAGGCTAAGTTAAAAATACCTCCAAAAAGGTGATTATTCTTTTGTCAACTGCTGAGTCAAAAGAGAAATGGTAATTATTATATTTTTACTGTGACTCTATGGAAATTAATTTCCTCACCATACAATTAGGAAAAGTTAGTTCTGTGCACATATTTCCAGTTATTGTAATTGAAAAATATGTGTAATACAGGAACTCATATTTCACTGACATTTCATATTTTCTAAAGATAAATTCATTTCTGTTGAACAAGAAGAAAGTAATTAGACTGGAAATTCTGGAGATAGTCCAGATATCTTCTCAACCTCTGGCTGAGATACTCTTGATTTCTCAAGGCTCTAAAACATTATTAAACAATTACTTTTCCTATGTCAAGCTAGGGATGAAAGAGGAACTCATGCCCAATTTGATATGAGAGAAATAAACAGAAGTAACTCAACCAGGATTCTAACCAAACACTCTTGAGGAGAAACAGCATTAACTGATTTTCATAGTTCTATACTATAGCAGTAAATTGGAGAAACATCATTTTCTAAAAACTCTGTTTGTTGTTTGACAAGTTGTACACACTGGGAACTGCAAACAAGTATGTCACAAAAAAAAGTAGTTTTACCGGTAGAAACAGACAAAAAATAAACCAAAAGCAACCAACCATAAAAAAACCCCAAAAAGTTAATCATACTTTTATAGCTGTCAGGTTCAATCAATTCCAGTCTTGGGTAAACAGAAGCTCATTAGATAAAACAGCTCACAAACACACAAACATTTGAAAAAAATAAATCTGGTCACAGATCATTGCAAGCCCAAGGAGGAGCCAAATGTCTCTTGGAATAGGATATATCCAATAGTAAAAGGTATTATCATATTTTAGAGAAGCCTCACACAGAACCTCAAATTCAAATCTCATTAAATAGGTATATCAGTGTACTTGCTCTGTGGGAGGTTGAGAAACATTAGCAGGAACAGAAACTCCTGACCTATAATCCTACCCACCAAATTCCTCCATAAGGCCTTGCATGTAAATATAAGGCTTAAATTTCATTTTCTAGCTTACTACGGTATAGTGGAGCATAAAGTGCTTCCAGAAATCCACTACACTAATTATTATCAGTGGTATCAATACCTTAGTGCAGAGATTAAACATGGCTCAGAGAATTACCCTAAAGACTGCTCATTAATGCCAAAAATACTTCTATAGCTTACATTTATTTACTCAAGCTTCATTTCTTTGTCATAATGTTGGATATAAACACACTCAGTAGTTCTGCACTGTAATTTTTGTATTCAAACATTCAGAATTGCCTCGCTTTTAGGTCCTGTGGTTAAAAAAGAAAGTTAAGCTTGCAGTGCTCTCAGTAAGACACTGATTACATGCACGTGAAAAGCTCAAAATGTAAACAACTGCACAGGAGAGAGGTTTGTTATTTTTTTTAACACAAAACACACTAAATGTAAATGGAAGCCTGCTGGGAATGTGCATCAATAAATGAGTGTTTGACTCGGTTCTCTGCATTTGGGACTGCAGAGAGAGGGAAAAAAAAAAAAATCAGACAAGGATTTCAGTGTTTTATTTATTTTGCTGAATTGTGGCTCCAAAGGTGAAAGTTTGCACAGAACCAGAATACAATGAGCAGCTGTATTTGCCATCCAGGTAGCCTTGCAGGAGTAACCACAGGGTCTTCCACGGTGTCCTGACAATGACCTCAACAGGAATGGGCGAATCACAACCCAAAGGAGGAGAGACAAACCAACCTTCACCCTATCTCATTCTCCTGGTCTTTTCCTGCCCCAAGGTCAGGGACTGCGGCAAATTATTTATGTTTCTGATAAAGACTCAATTTCAAGACTCTGAGATAAGGCCATCACAGACTTTCTGGGTGAGTTAAGTCTTTCAGTCCCATAAACCAGAGATAAAAGTTACATTTTAATATACTTGGTTAGAAAAGCTGCCAAGTGTATGCAACACTCTTTCAGATCTTCAGCTTCAGTAAGTTGCTTCCCAGGGTCCAACGAAACAAGTTGTGAGAGTGAAATTCAAAGCCCACAAAGAACCTGAGCTGTCAGGAATCCCCTCCTTTGCTGGAATCAGAATTCTACCCTAGAAGATGGACGGGACCTAGTGAGAAACCCAGGACATGAAAACACTTGGAATGTGCTTGAAGCCACAGGAAACAGGAAAAAATTGAGTATCACCACTGATTTATAACCCATGAAATACAGCCAGTAACACAGATTTACTGATAGGCAATAAAGTTCAGAGGTGCATTTCAGAGTTGTTTCATATTCACATGTCCCAGAGCCAACATCCCAACTGGGAATGTTTTGGGAAATGAGAACTCCAGCTTGAACTGAACCCACATGCCACTTAGAGCAGCAGAAAAGGAGATGGAGAACATAAGAGGCTGATAACCATAACAAGAAAAGTTCCATTTTTGAAATGATAATGAACAAAATTATTGCCAATGAACCTCAGTGGTGCTACATCCAAAAGCAAAGGAATCAGGCAAACAAATAAACTGTTAAATAAACACATTATCTTTGACAGCACCAAAACTCATATTTCATATACCAACATTTCCAGCATAAAGCCTAACATTTTTGTCATGAAAATAGCAACTTCTGCCCCAAACATACCAAAAATGCAAATTTGTTTATCCATTTCAATTGTCAGGAAAAAAAAATAACTAAAAAAACTCCACAATATACCTTTGAACTCACAGGAGTATTTCATGCAAGTGATATTAAATACACACCTTATTCCCAGGAGTTTTATAATTTATGCATTAAATATTCTGGAATATTCCAGACTGCTAATTTTAGGTACAATGTTATTTCCTACTAAATGAGAAACTGTGTCTACTGTAATTACACTGCACCTATTTCACTCCATAGACAAGAACACTTCCAACAGGAAAATGATTTTGTTGCCATTATTGATAAGAGAGCAATTATTTACTTAAATTGAATACAAAAAGTCAGTGAAAAACCTGAAAAATCATGCTTCACATGCCTGGATATAATTTAACCACATTTAAATTTCATCTGCTACATACACAGATTTTGGAAAGAAAATAATAAAATACTATTTATATGCCTACTTACACCACAGTTTTAGAAGAAATTGCTTGGACTTAGAACTTCTGCTAAATATAATTATGTGGGCAGAGAGTCCAAGAAGTTAAAAATATAACTATTTTTTTAAAAATAATAAGGCATAACTTTTTATTATAATAGTCATATTCTATATACTTATTTGTATTGTAATTTCTCCCTTTAATTAAAGCATTTTTGAACTGTCTAATAAATGATAAATTGTTCGTATTGCTCTGTCTCAAAAGGCAAGGAGATTTTTCCAAGTAGAAAGAAAACACATACAGCTTTTAGGGAAATATGAAGAAACAAAAGTTTAAAGTATCAGAAACATCAGAGGGAGAGGAAAAGTGGGGAGAAAATTATGTGAGACTTCCAAGATCAGGCAACAAAGAGGATAGTGAGTGACAAGCAAGAACTGAAGAAAACTGCTGCTGCAATCAGAAAACAGAAAAGAAAAACCAATTATCCAACATTCAGTGCAAAAGTGGTTATGATTCAGAAACAATTATGGACAAAGGACTCAAGGAAAGAAAGCAATTGAATCAAGTGAGAGACATAGATACGAAGAAAGAATGGAAAAGAGAGGCACTGTAAACATAAAAGTGGGAGTCGGAGCCAGAACCATTCCCAGACAGTTGGAAATTTGGGGAAGAACCAAAAAGATGGAGGTCTGGATCAGCAAGTAGATATAACAGAGGCCAGGGGGAGAGAGAGAGGGGCAAATTCATGCAGCTTTCCAAAAGCTAGGAAGGCAACTCCTAATTAAATCAGAAGGCTGTGAAGGTGACAGAATATAGAGGCAATATAATCATGTTTTTGGAGTGAAGCTGCACCCTGACTAAAGCAAATATGTGGATACCTCCACATGCAGAGCATGACAAGCTTAAAAAAGAATGCCAATTTTCAACATTCAAGATGGGACATTTTGGACATGAGCTTGTATTATTCAAGATGGTCTAACACAAGGTTCTAAGGCATAAATTAAAATTCTCTCACTGCCTTTGAGAAATAACCACTGCCTGGCTAAGGCAAATTAAAGCAGCACAAACAAAATACCTGGCCAAAATACTCTGACGTCTTTTTCTTGTGAAGAGTACAAAAACGTGAAGCTGACCTCTAAGCACCACATGGGAAACTGATTGAACTTGCACAATAAGAGAAGTCACGGCCCTACACAGCTTAACTGCTTGTTCTGCTCTGCCCTACACCTACCTTCTCTTCTGCTCCCTGCATCAGCTTTAAAGTGCCCATATTGGGAGCTGATACAAGGAAAAAATCCATCTGAATGTCAACCTGGCAAAAAAACACCAAGAATAGAGCTAAGGGGGAAAAAAGTAAACAAATAGCCTTAAATAAAGACACGGAAGTGGCTGCTATGATCAACAATTATGAAGTGTTAATGCCAGCTCCTGGGTTGAGACAGGAAGAGAGGGATGGGGAGTAGGGAAGGCCTGAGGAACTACAGTCTGGTCAGCCTCCATCCCTGTGAAGATAATCGAAGAAGTAATCCTGGGAATCATTTCCAAGCACAAGAAGGACAAGGAAACCATCAGGAAGAGTCAGCAGAGTTTCACCACTTTGTCCCATAACACGCTCACAGAGAATCTGATGAAACACAGGCAAGCTGTAGACAGGGAGGTGAACTGAAACTGAACAGCCAAGGTCAGGAGGTTGTGATCAGCGGCACGAAGTCTGGCTGGAGGCACCCTGAGAGTCCAGTCCTGTTCAACAGCTTCATCAATGGTCTGCACCATGGGGCTGATGCACCCTCAACAAGTTTGGGAGACAAAACTGGGAGGAGTGCCCAGTAGGCCAGAGGGTCGTGCTGCTACTCAGGGGCGCCTTGGCAGGCTGGAGAAATGGGCTCAGAGGAACTGCAAGAGGTTCAGCAAGGGAAGTGCAAAGTCCTGAAGCGTGGGAGGACTTCTAACATACTTAGAACTTTTACTTGGCAAAACTGGATTCCTGTGCCACATCATCAGCTCACCATGACCCAAACAAAAGCTTTGGTAGAGACATCTAGAGCCGCCTAATTGCTTTCTAGACTGTTTCCCCTCCCACAGTGGTGTCACTCCGTACACTGCAGCAAGGAGTCGGCAGCAGATCCAGCACTGCTGCTTTCCTGCATAATTTACAGCCACTTCATCGTGATTCTCCTGAGAGCACCCTGTGTGTGGCACAAACCATTTGACCATGCAAGTGAAATTGCCCATCTGAGCGGCAGCAGCAGCAAGCGCAGCACAAACCTGAGTGAAACAGCCCCGGTCTGCAGGTGATTTAAGGTTACATCAGTAACTTGGGAGCTGCACTTTGCAGCATCTGTGTATGCACACAGGTCACAAAGTCGCTTCTTTAAATTATGATGAGAGAACTCGCATTTCAGCCAAGCATGAGAAAGCAGAGTGTGCCCTGAATACCTGTGCAGGCCCTTTTGTCCCTACATAAAAGCACTTTCCCAGACACCTTCTGTGATTCCTCAGACCCAGTCAACATTTTCTACTCCTGAAGCCTGTACCCTGAGGGCCCTGTCTCCTCCATCAGCAAGGAAGGTATCCCTCACTCCACAGCACGAACAGGATTTCTTTTCACTATTTCCAGGCTATACCTAGCAGCCACTTATTTAAATAATGTTAATTCAAGCACGACAGCAATTCTGGGGTGACTGCACACGTGTGATCCAAGGAGGCATCGAACAAATCTATGTCACAGAAACAACCTCAAATCCATGCAAGTATTTCTGGTTTATGGTCATAAAATACGGCATTAACTTAAAACTGAAGATTTAGCTAGAATTAAAATTATTTAGGATGCACTAAATAACAAAGAAAATTAGATTTACACAATAAACGCAAATTAGCTGTGGAAAAAGGAAGAACTCTAAGAAATATCTACCCCACAAAGTAGGTCACCTGAAGAAAAAAAAAGAAAGTTTAATGTTCCTGAAAGTGAGGTAATGGCACTTTTTTTGTAGCAGACAAGTTCAGAGAAAAAGTATTTTTACTGCTACCTTTATTACTTGAAAAGTGGTAGTACTGAGAATGACCAATTCCATTGTGAAAGGCATAATAGGAAGAGGTAAGAATGACTCATCTCTTCCATAAAAAGTTTTGTTTGAATGCTGGATGCTATTTTATAGCACCGATTTGAGAGAGAGGGCCCCATGCCTCTCCACAGTGAAATATCAGGGCAGAAAGAATACAGCATTTCTCAAAACAGAAGTTCATGTTTTATCAGACTAAACAGTATCTGTAATGTCCTGCTTTAAAATAACTACAAATCAGAAAATTCAAGTGGACTTTTCTGTAACACCCGAATACAAATGTCTGAGCACACAAATGGACTGAGTCATCCTCTAATGACATTATTTTCTGAAAATAGAGACCTTAGCTAAGAAAAGGGCAATCAAAACTGCACAGAAATTCCAGTCTTTGACTCAAGTAGGGGAGAAAAGTTGAACCAAAGTGCCATAAGAACATTTAGTGGAAAGCATTGTTGGCTTTCATTGGCTAAGAAACAAAAAAACAAGAAAGTCTGTTAGAAAAAAAATATTTGGTGAGGTTTTTTGTCTTACACTTGGAAAGGAGAATAGAAAATATAGCATAGTGTTAAACATCTATACAAAAATCCCTGAGATCCAGGAAGCTATACCAGTTTAAGTTAACCTGTGCAATTTTTTGGTTTTACTTACCCAAAAAGTTTCAAACAATCCAAAATCTTACTCTCTTCCTGCAGGAGTACAATACATTATTCAGCAGTCATGTAAAAATATTTTAAAAAGTATTGATCGTCCCAAAAGTTGGTAAATTCTGAGTACAACACATTGTAACATAATGCTGGAAATATGCAAAGAAATATTCCCCATGCTAATTTTGTGTCAGCCCACTCTCACTATTCCATTTATTTTCCAGTGAGGAAGAACTGGTTTCCTTAAGACAAACTTCTTGTGAGATTCTGTTGGGTTTATCTTTGCTTTTTTTCTGCTTGGTTGTCCTTTTTTTTTTTAAGGAGAGGAATGTGGGACAAGCACAGCGCAGTAGCTCCCAGGTGATAGGAACCATTTCCCTGCTCACTCGGACAGCAAAGCCCCTTTGAGTCCACTCTGCACAAACAGACCCCTGCAATTATCAGTAATTTCAATCAAGTGACCAAAGGAAAGGTTAACTCGGAGAAAAAGAAAGCATGGCAACTAATTAATGTGTCAAATCAGCACTCTCTGTTCTGTTAATGAAGCTTTAGGAAGGACACGTGTGATTTTTGTCATCCAGGCTTGAGGAGCGGCACTGAGTTAGGTTAAATAATTCCGTTTTATTTACCTGGGTGTCAACAGCACCTGAATACCTCTGCCAGTGTCCCCTCCTGCCCACCATCCCACCTATGCCATGGAAACTCAAAATAGCTGAGGATGGGTAACCCCACAACAAGCTCCTAGCATGGCAATGAACAATGGGGATACAGGACTAACAACCAGGTTTATCTGCTTAAGGTCATATAAAAAACATTTTAAAAAAACAAACCATAAAACCCAGAAAAAAAACCCAAAAAACAAACAAAATGAAACAAAAACCAAACCAAGCCAAAACCCAAGCAAACAGAAAACAAAACAAAAACAAAACAAAAAAACCAACCTAGAAAAAAAACCCCAAACCAAAACAAAATCTATTACCTAACTCCCCGCCTACACACACTCCACCCTCTGTGCACATGTTGGAATGCATAAGAAGATAACCTTTGAGGCAGCTCATACCAGTCCACAGACTGTGACAGCTTCAGACACTGACAATAAATAAGTTGATCCACCACTAAGAACATGTTCTCCTCCTCAAAAAAGCTGCTTATTTACATTCTGATTCCATCTGGGAAGAACCAGCACATTGTTCAATCCTGTTGCCTCAGAGAAATGATTATTTTTGGTTTGTTTTTTGTGGAAAAGGACTATACTGCAAAAAAATAATAATGAAAAAAAGCAGTAACTCCAAATTACATGACAATCTACCACAAAGTATTTTCCCATTGCTAAACAAATCCCACATGAAATAACATTCAAAAAACATACAAAACACCCCGACAAACATTCTGCCTCTTCTTCCTCAGCATAAGAGCGCTCACCTTTTTCCCTCAGAAAACATCATTCACCCCGATTAGTTTACATCACAAAACAAAACCCACATCAAATATATTGATGTGATTTGTGAAGAGTAATTTTATAGGTAAATTACTCTTGTTCCTATGACCACGTAAAAATCCAGTTAGTTTTAGGACCACTGAAGAGTCTTTCCACACTAAATTATTTACTTGTTTAAGTCTGGTAAGCTTCCTATTTCATTACACTGAAAATTTGACATTTTTTTCTAAATGGCTGCAAAAGAGAAATAGTTCTCTCCTCTGAGCTCAGGATTCAGTTCTTTTCTCCAGAAAGCAAATTAGGCCTATAAAGCTCTCAAATCCTTGCAGCATCTCTATTTCTGTGAGGGAAAAAACCCCAAAACCAAACAATGAAACATCAGTTATGTAAGTTCAGTACTCACCCAGACTCACCTCTTCGGGTGGCAAGTGAGCCTGCTATGAACACACGCACAGAGGAATTTGACTATGACCAAAAATCTCTTTTCTTTTTTATGTGCTGGGACAAAGAACAGCAGAACTGAACTGCTACAAACCCAAAGTTAGCAGAACAAACCAGATTTTAACAGAACAAACAGGCACTAGACTGATGGCACTGCTTTGAAGGCAAGAAGCCACAGGACATTTGTGGGCAATCTGTGGTTAGGATGTCAATCTAGAGAAAATAAAAATCACTAATTTCTGCCACTTGTGGAACAGGCATTGTGATTCTGTGCAGCTTGAACAACTTACAAGAGCTCACAATCTATTCTTGAAATTATTTCACTCCTTCCAGTTTGAAAAAAGGGCATTCCTCCAGTCCTCCAACCATCATCATCATCATTTAAAAATTACTGCACTATCAGCTAACAGCTTCAGCTCCCAGGAAACACTGCCCTTGCCTCATATCCCATGGAAAACATCCAGCAGAAATGGGAAGCAGGGACAAGTCAAGAGGCTGGATTTGCCCTACAGGTCAAAAGCTCTTGACATCGTAGAAAACAAATGTTAGGCTGATTCCAGAGCTGCAAACTCTTCACTAAAAAGTTTGTAGCACCTACTGAATCCTCAAAAAAAGATGGGGATGAAGAAAACAACATCATTTGTCACAAAGCCACTGAAATATCAGGCAACTGAATGGTCTTTGAGATGTGGAAATCTGCTCCAGGGTGCACACACATGGTGATAGCACCTAATTCAGTGATTATACATCTTCTTTCCCACAGAACCTTTGAGTTCTAGAAGAGTAGGAAATCCTGATGAATGGCAAGATCTGGTCTGGATTCTGATACTTCTGGAGAGAGACAGTTTGAAAATTGTATTCCAGCTTCTTGGCCACAGGTTGAGGGGTCCCCTTGATTTTGGGCAGTGGAATGCAGCATCCTCTTAGATCTATCTCAGTGATGCCATGATGATTTTTTGCCTTTTCTTTTATACCCCTTTTATATACCCTTTTCTGTAGCTTTTATGTATCCTCAGTGCTTTTAGCACGCATACTTGTAATTCCTTAAATTCGATAACTTATCTTAGACCCAATATTCTGTTAGGCCAGGAGACCAAACATCTTGGAGGCCTCGCCGCTGGAGGCCAGAAAGCCCCATGCTATCCTGAGAAACCAAGGTCCCCTCTAGAACTGTCCCCTGTAAACTAAGATAGGCCCATCCAGGGGGGAATTCCTCCGGATGGGGAGATCATTCAAGCCCCTCATTAGGGAAGCTTTGATAGATATGCTAATTTGCAAGGCCTATAAATCATATATGTGATCTATCACGTGTGCACATTTCAGTGTGCTTTTTGGCGCATTCCACCTTGGCGAAGTGGTGCACCCTTAAGGATCCCTAAATAAATACCAAGGTAAAAACCCTTTTCCCCTGAATTGTGTCTGGCTCTTAATTTTAAGACCAGGAAAAGGCAACATTTGGACACCTGTTCTGCAAAAAGAACGCCTGGGTCAGCTGCAGGACCTGGCTGCAGGAGCTCACCAGTCATGGGAAAAGGCAGAATCCAGAATGAAGAAGGCAACAAGAGAGGCTCTGAGCAGTGTGACTGCAACAGAACCTTTGCTAAGGCATTCATTCATTTGGCATTTTATCTGGTACCCTCAGGACCAGGAGGAGCTTTGCTTCTGGCATCTTTGGCAGTTAATATAAAAATGAGCCATGCTAGTTAAATATTTTGCCTAAGAGAACAACCTTCAAGGCGCATAGGCAGTGAGTCAACATTTAATATTTGGACTCACTTCTTTTTAAGTTTCTGGACTGAAGGCTCTGAACATACAGTTATTCTCTGTTTTCCTTCCCCAGACTCATCCCATATCAATACCAAGCAGCAAATCCAGAGATCACTGAGATGAAAGAACAAACAAACAAAAAACTTCAGTCATTTTAGGCAATTTGGACACAGCCCTGAGAGATGTTTACAAGAAAAAAAATATCTGATCATGCAAAGATATCACAGTAGAACTTCTCTTAGGAACAGGGATTTTGCTTGGATAGGCTAAAAACTCCTCAAGATCTACGTTCTGCCAAGGCATCCACAACATATTAGAGCTCACTGCCCAAAGAGGTGTAAGTTTCTGGTGCAATATTAAGATTGGCATTGGAAAAATCACTAGAAAAACATTAATTACATATAGAAGCAGAAGGTTAAAGACTAGCTAGAAGTTGGAAAACTTACTATACACCTCCTGTTCAAGTATAAGGTCCAATCAAATGCATAAAATGCCTGTCACCAAGAAACTCCTTTAAAACACAACATGTGCAGCAGTCAGCAAGCTCGAAAATTTAAATCCTCATTTTAACAATTTTACCTGAAGCACATGCAAAAGTGAATAAACAGATCAACTCTCAGGTCTTCAGCTCTCCCAGTAAATTTATGCTTTCCATTTTGGTCTCAAAAATCTTTCTTTAGGGCCACATTTGTTGCAGAGGTCTTTACTCACAATATTATAATTTCAAGGTTGTGAGTAGAAGCCAGATGATCTCTGGATTGAGAAACTGCTGCTCACAGCTCAGTTACAGAGTCACTGACCTAAGCACTACCTTGTGCTCTGTTTTAATCAATTCATTAGGAACAAGTTCAAAACCACTAAACATTTGTTCACTAGTCCAACAAGATAAAAATGTGTAGAAGTCCAGAAGACAAGGGCATATTACTTAAAATTAACTTTTTCCCCTCTTCATCTAATTTCTAAAGAGTCTCACGTCCACCTGCATCTAAACCCATATAAAGCAAATTACATAGATAGAAATGAGCACTGAAGCCAGAGCAAGAAAACACCTCTAAGGACTTCAGAAGCATCAACTAAGCTACAATGCAGGACTCTGAACACAATCTTTTTGTTTCTGCTTCAGCTTTGCTCTAATAATGACACACAGCTGTATTTATGCTGCTGAATATTGACGTAAAATGTGCCTGCAACCTGTGTAAGATAAGCAATGCATCTTGCTGCTTTAACATTAACTTTTGGCTCTGCTGACCTGGGTTTTCAAAATGTTCCACCTTAATACCCCCTTCATTTTCCTGGCCCTGAATAGCTGCACACACAGCGTGCAGACCTGTTTCGTGTTCGCAATGCTGGAATTCCTCGCTGCACTTTGATCACGGCCCAGTGAGTGGTAATTTTCTGTGTTGAACATGTCAGTCTGAAAAAAAAAACCAACAAGAACAAACCATTCCCAGTCTCAGAAATCCAAAAACAAAAAATCCACAGTTGCTAAAGTTATCTGCTTCTTATCAAGGTCCATGTTTGGCACCAGACGCATTTGATTCATTCATCATTGTCAGTGCACTCGCACACTAATTATTTCAAATTGTTTCCTCAGGCAGAGGTCTAGGACAAATGCAAGCAAGCCAAAAATAGCAGTTATGAATAATTATGCATAATTTACCTCAAGGCCTGGGCCAGGCTATCATTAAAACTTCTTCTTGCCACCTGTGATCCCAACTAATTGTGGACTTTAAATTAGTTCAAGCCTGCTTTTTTTTTTCTAATACAATGCCCACATTTAACCTTCCTATTAAAAGTTTTCTGATGCTTTAAAAATTCCCAATAAAATGTCAACAAGGTTCCTTCTTTTTTAACAATGCCTTTGTATTTCACAGCCTGACAACAAGTTTGCTAACAGGAAAAACTTCAGAGACAAGGTCAGCAACCTCACTTTAAGCAACTGCTGAAAAAGGTTCTTAGAAAAGCACAATTCCTCTTCCTCAACCTCAAAGTAAATCCTGATGCTTCAAAACTAAAGCTGTTTCCGTCCCTAAAACTTTCCCTATTACAGTTTTGACTCCTTCTTAAGGCAAGAAGAGAACTTTCACAACACTGACTTTTCTAACAACCAAAACAAATTGATAAAACACTTGCTCCTCCAAATGCAGAACTGTCTGTTTGATTTTACAGATAGCAAACTCATTAATTCCAATGGGATCCAAAATGTAGATGGTTTTGCAGAACCAGAGCCTTATCCCATTCATTGCAATGAGTGTACCTCCTATATTCTTGTGCTGCTTTAACTATTCAAATTACAGGTTTAAAATAAAAACAGCTGAAAAAAGGAAAACCCACCCCGAATATTTCCAGCAGAAGAAATATGTACCTCATAAAAAACTAAGTGTATATACCCCTGATAATTCCTAAGCATTCTCCAGTTGGGGAACCCAGCACACGCTTCATTTTGAGACAACAGAAAATGTGTAACAGTAGCCAGAGATATTAATAAAAAATTACAAGTGCTGCTTATTCATGAAGAACCACCTACATATTCGTCCATTCAGGCACCCAAACATCAGACCTCTCAGGGACAAAAATATTCCACTGTTCAGCAAACCGTGCAAGACATGAAGGAACCAGACCAGCTAACTTCTGAACCCCTTGGAGCTAAGGATATGTTTACACACTTTTCTTACTCAAGGCAACAAAAAATATCAGAGCAGAGATTTAAAAAAAAAAAAAAAAAAGTTAAGTTAAAATGTAAGACGATCTTAAAAAGCAAACACACACAGGAAAAGATGAATTCAAGCTGTCTTCTGGATAGCTTCCTAAAACATAAGTGGCAAAATAGCTCTGCTATTAAAATCAGCTATTCCTAGAATATTAATGAATTTTACACGGTCTGATCAGCTCTAAAGCTGACACACACAATTCTGCATCAGCACCAGACTTCTGGCAGAAGACAAAGCAAGCTAACATGTCCTAAGTTGGTGTTTATTAAGTTTCCCAAGCAGGAGAAGAAAAAAGGACAACAATGTCTCATCTCAGTTCTGTGTCCAACTTCCCTGTGATCAGTTCACTATTACAGACCTTATACCACTGAAGTTTGTTATTTACCAGTCTGCTTGTGTTGGTTATAAGGAGTAAGGAAAGGCTTTACCACTTGTAGAATAGATAACTCTAGAATAGATATCTCTAGAATAGATATCTCCAGGCCCTTCAAGACTGAATTAATACAGGTTCCGAAATTCAAGTGACCTCTTCGACTTCTATTTTCCACATGGAGAAAACAAAGGCATAAACTTATCTTTCAGGTCTTTTCTGTCCATCACATAACCCCACAACCCTTCTCTGTGAGGTATAGACTGCTAAATGCTCCTCGAAGCAGAAGTATTTTTATTCTGAGCAACTTGAAAGCTTTGTTATGAGCAAAGTTTTCACAACTAAAACGAATAGGTAACCAAAATCCAGATATTGCTTAGAAACTAATGAAATCTTACCATAAAACAAGTTAAAATAATGGATTGTACTACAAACTGCACTATAACATCACAGTCATCTTAGATAGATTTCTCTCAGTAAATTTCATCAAAATAAGCACACTAATTTTTCCAACTATTAATTCACTGATGCTGTTGAATTGGTTTTTTCCCCTCACATGCCTCTATTTTTTTCCAGACAACACTGCACTCAAGCAGCTTTGTTTCATGTCTCTTCCATGTTACACCCTCAAATTATTTGTCATAAAACATCTGGTTTGAGCAAAACAGCATCTAGAGGAAAAAAAAAATATAAAATCCTATTCGCTGCACTTGCAGAAGGAGGCTAAAAACCACAGGACAATGAAGTATCAGGTATTTATGACAAAGTGGAACAAATTCAGAGATGCTGTGAACTGTGGTGTCAATTACACACAGTGAAACACACATAATTCAGGGTGAAAGGAAACAAATAAGCAGACTATCCCCTCACCCCACCCGGCTGTTTCATTTCATAATAGGACAGCAGACGGCCATTCTCTTCTCTAGGAATGCCTGGAGAATTGCATTCCAATCCTGCTTGGCTCTGCTGCCTCCACAAACCATGGCCCAGACCCCAAGGCAGCAGCAGAGTGCCCAGGAGGAGACTGGGGGAGTTTATCCTGTGCAGGAAGCACAGGGGCAGGAGAACACTGGGCAAAGGGACAAAGCCCCACTCAAATGCAAAATTTGTCAGTGTTTGACCTTCAGCTGTTTGAGGTTTTTTTATCTGCAAGCTCATTTTCCATTCTCATTTTCCCCCATCCATGCTGCAGTTCCTGAGTACAGTAAATCTTTCTCTTTTTTTTTGGTATGTATAATCTCTTTTAATATCCTGTGCTCTCTTATCATACTGCAGCCCTCCCCTGTAATATATTGTCCATAAATTTTTCAAGTGATATGAACTTTAACAGCTATGGAAGTGATTGAAATACAATGTTAACTATTTTGCTCCGACAAAAATATTCCAGGGAGGCTCACACTTGTTCTTGACACAGAAGCAACATCTGGGTCATGCAAATTTAAGAACAGAAGAAAATTATTTTAGTCTCAAACTCTAAGTCATAAAAGACACAACACCAAAGATGATTCTTTGTCTGATTTCCTCTGATTTATTATATACATTGACTTGATCATTAAAGGAGGTGCAGAGCAATTCAAGTCAAATACATGTAATTAAAACGCTAAAAGCCAAAAATATGATGTGACGTTGTTACAGCTAATAAATGTATCAGCCATAAACATATCATGTGCATGACCTATAGATCACATGCCACAAATAAGAATTAAAATTACATATGGTTTTGTTAAGGTGTTACATAATAACATTTTAAAAAGCACAGCAATCTGCCAAGTTAAAATGCAATTCTTTCTAAAATGATCCAACTCACCCATTGAAATGCTTAATTTTTGCTACATTTTCAGCTCTCTCCTCAGATAATTCCACAGAACTCAAACAATTGTATTTGCTGAACTGAAACTATGTCTTGGGTCAATTCCAGCTACACTTCCAGCTGCTAAAGTAGCGTGGTGTCTTTTGAAAATTGCAACCTATTTTTCATGTCCCCATTTTCCACCTGCCACAATGTTCCACTCCATGCAAATTCCATGGCACATTCTTATGCAATGCTCACAATTAACGATCCCAATCTGGCACAAAAACTCAAATATGTGTATTTTTTTGCTGCAGCTTACGCTTTTGACAGACCTTTGGAGAGGTCTAATGACATATCTTACACAAAACTCTGCCACAACTGTAGGTCCAATACCCTCTTAAACTGAGTTAACGATTATAGTGAAGCATTCCTTGAACACTGGTTTTGAATTAAGCAACAAAAACTCTCTCCTGGAGCTCTTTCTTGGTACCCAATTTGCCCTTTACAAAGACCTCAACAACAAAAACACCATCTCTTGCACTTTAGGATGTGCCACACCGTATTAACAGGAGATTAAAGAACTTCTGCTCAAAAGTGTATTACAGAAAATCTGAAAATCAAGTCCAGGGAGTAAAACAACAACAGGTACACACATTGTTGGTCTCCAAACATGAAGACTCTATATTTTTGAGACATGCTTAATGATACAGAAAAAAACCAAAATTCACAGCTTAAAAGCTCAGGTGAAAACTTCATACCTCAGTACTTTTACTTTTTGTACCATTTGTTTAAATTTAACTCTTACTTCATACTCCAGCAACTGACACAAATCATGGTCAGGAAACAGCAAACTATTTTCTCATTAAAAAATTACTGTCTTATTCATCTTCTCATACTCCCCCAAACCCCTTACTTCTTCTGCCAAACCCTGGCTAGCATTTTCTTAGCTTAATTTTTTTTTCCCAAAGAAATCATGCTAGTGAGACACATGGCATCTATGCAATGCACAAATTTTCTCTTGCTATTTATCATGAAACAAAGATGATTAATTTCATTTCAGAAAACAACAATATTTCATATTAACCAACTATTTAGTTGAATATAGGAGGGTGGTGGAGGGAAGGTAGTTCTTAGTTGTAAGAATAATCAAACCTGTAAAATTGGCCTGCTCTACATTAGTGTCAAAGCAACAGGAAAATTCCATTAAGTTAGGATTCTAGTTGTTACTACAATTTCACTCCCTTAGATTTAGTGATCGTCTGGGAAGAAAATGTGATTTCATTACCAATATTTAAAATAAGCATTTTTTCTGCTAATACAGTGATATAACCACAGAACATAAGAGCTGTTCCTCTGAAATCAGCATATTAGTGCTACAAAAAAGTAGGAAAATTGATGTACTTGATGTACTTGAACAATGCTGGAAGGCCTTATGGCACGAGCTCACAAAGGGCAGGGTAACTATTCCACATTTAGTATGACAAAAATCTAAATAAAAACTATTCTGTAGCATAAGGAATCATTTCAGAGTGGAGCTGCTCAAGTTTACATCACATCTCACCACAAACTGCTGGTGTGCAACAGTTCCTTCTTTTCCCTCAAGAAATACTGAGATGTATTATTATTATTATTATTATTATTATATCTTCCTACCAGAAATCAGGATTGGATCAGGCTTGTGACAGGGAACATCACTCACTGTCTAATCATATTAAGCTGCCAGCATCAGAAATACTGTGACTCTAAGCTTGACAAAATTGATTGAACATCTCCCCTGGAACTGCTGTCTGAAATATCACCCCTTATTCCTAGTGAGACATTCTAACCACAAAATGATTTTGCATAGTATGTGACTGTTTTTCTGTACACTTCTGACAGATAATATGGTGGGTTTTTTCTATTTCTCTGTGAAAGTTATATTTGAGGATATTTACATGACTAGCACTTGCAGCCAGCCCTTAAAGCAGATCTGAATGGATCAGAGAAATACCCAAAAATATGAAACAATGTTTTTGAACTCTGAATAATATCTATAACAGTTTTACTATGCCTACAAGCACCAAAAGCCAGAGGTAATATCATCAAAACTGCAACTGACCTGAACACTGTATTAATGTCCAAATGCTTTCCAAGTTCCGAAGTTTACACAATAAATTGTATTTCTGTGGTTTGATGACTTTTCAAAGAAAACTATCTGAAACTAATCAGAGCTGTGGAACAAAGGCAACAGAGCTTACAGGAGACATAGAAAAAGTAAAATTAAATGGTAGAAGGTAGAGGAATTTATCACCCAGACCTTAACTCTGCATACCTATTTTATACATGTAGTCACCCATTAAATCCTATTTTGTTATGGAAACTTCAGAAGCAAGAGATTTAATGAAGACTTAATTTCTCAAAAGGAGGAAAGTGGTCCAGGCCAAATCATCCCATGCCCGCGAAACCAAATGAGTTGCTCAAAACAACACAGTTGGAATGTTCAATTTTTCATGTTAATAAAAAGGTAGGAAGTAGAGAAATAAGGAATAACCTTTAAGAGCAATAAGAAAGCAGTCAAGTTCTATAAGGTAGATATCACACTGCACGTTGTCAATACACTGCAGTACAAAATCAATGACTATCAAATTAATTTCATATTCACTCTTGTACCATCAATCACAAAGACCTTGATACCAATACAATGATCTGGTCTATAGCCTTCATTTGAATTAAACTGAATTCTTTTAACGCTGGCTGCTTTCTTTGGGAATGGCAAGGCTTCTTTGGTTTGTGGTTGTTTGGGGTTTTTTTAACTCCCAATAAAATAAAAATCTGATTTCCATGACAGTGTTTCCCTTAGTTTACATACACTGCATTTGGCTGCTCTGATATACCTGCAACAGAAGTTCTAGTTTAATAAATATAAGTTTCTTTTAGATGAGTCTTTTAAAATTAACATGCAATCATTAAAAAATACCAACTTGTTTGCATGAAGACAAGATTTGTATAGCAGGACTGATAAAAAACCTTGAACTGTCAGGACCTAATGCAACTCACAGGTAATAAGTATCTACTGTAAGGCTGTGGAATATGTTTTTATACACAGCAAACGCTGCACACAGCATTAAATGTATATAATTTTGTAGAGCTTTTTGTTTTTCAACTTCTTTTTCAGGCAAGAGTGAATGTGTGCATGGCTATAAAGATATTTGCATTTGTCTGACCTTCATAGAAAAAAAGAACACAGAGCTTCTGCTATGTCCATGAAATTGTAATATTTGAATTCTAATTCAAATATTAGAATTTTGCTTTGTACTACAATATTGTTGACCAGGACTCTGCATTTATTCCACCCATTAAGGTATCTGCTGAACCATGGAAAAAGAGACTTAAAAAGAAAAACAGCAAAGAAAAATGGGAGAAATGCTGCTGTGGAAAGAGTCACTGCTTCAGGAACACAGCCCTGTGGAGAGAAAGGACAATGTTGTCCTACAGACCCCAGAGCATGAAGCAAACATGGATTCTCTTCCGGGTTTAACAAACCAGAGGAAAAAAAATTAACCTATAAGCCATGCATGTGTCTTTCTCAGTTTGCAGATTGTTCATACATGATTATGTATTTTAAAGATTGCATCTTTAATTTGTCTCTTTTTTCTCCTTCTTCCTGAATTTCATCTTGGTCTCTTCCTTAGTTCCATCTTCTTTTGCTCCTTTTTAATATCTGTTATATTGTGATCTCCTGTTTTCCCCTATATCCCTGTTCATTTCAGTGCACAGAATCTCAAGTGGTACCAAAAAACCTAATACCAAACCATTCTCAGTGTCAGTTAGCCCAATATCATCTTTCTTGCATTATTCTTGGTTTACACATTTTTAGAGATTTGTGCACACTGAAACAATGTTTTTAACCTGATTTTGGTTTTAGGCAAACTCCACATTAATCAAATTATTCTTGGTTACTTCTAAGATGCTTCACTTTTTCTTCTTTTTATTTGTCCATTCTCTCCCAGATAATAGAACTTTATCCTTTATTTTGACCTTTTAACATTCTTACTTTATGATCACTTTAATAATGCCATTAGCCATTCCATAACCTTTCCAGTTGCCCAGACTACCATATCCATTGCTCACACCAGCCATCAGTGGTTACTTATTACACTTTTGCACTCATTATGTTTTCACAACAAAGGCATTTACAGTCACGTTGAACCAGTGATTCCTCTTCAGACACTCACTCCACCTCTGTCCTTTCCAGCCATGACTTTGTCCCACAATGTCTGACACAGAGCACAGTGCCAAAATATAATTTATATTCATTTTGCTTCATGCATTTACAAGACACTACTCACATTTAGGATGCCAGAGAAAGGAAAAAACCCCAAAACATAAAACCTTTACCTTACCTTGTCTCTTTGTTATGTTCAGTGCAGGAGCATTACCTACATGAAGTCACATTTTACTCTTAGTTACAATGGAAGTTCAACACCATTCCAATTTTACGTATCTTTAAAATATTTTTTTCTGAACAAGGCATAGACAAAGAGAAATAAAACCCTGCCCTAAGTTATTAAATGAACTTGATTCCTAAATACAACACATTGCAAGTGGCCATGACAAAACCTGTTTACATTTGGTCACAGCACTGCCTTGAACTCAACTAGGGAAGCAGGTTAAACAAACCTACATCACATTTGGCCAGTGTTTGTAAATACCTCTACCATGCACCAGTTAAAAGGCGTATGGTTTAAAAAAAGTTCACTTCCAAACATGTCAGAGACAATTAAATATACTTTCTATGATAAACATAAAATAGGGTGGCAGATATAACCCCACATATTTTTTGTACATCAGCATTACAAGAATCCATGAACCTTCAGTTCAGACAATTCCTTGCTCCACTGTTGAATCCTTTGTTTTTCAAAGGACATAAATACAAACAATTAAATATTTAATGCAAATTATATACTTAATAACAGGTTATATTGCTCTTGCACACTTTCTATATAGGAACCTGCCATTCTTCAGATTAAAACACAACTGTGAGTCAAGTAAAACTTATTGTATTTTCTTTGGTCTGTCTTCAAAGTTACCACATTTCAGCCTATATAACACAGATTGCAGACCTTCCACTTTGTGTCTCTATTAATAGTGGTTTACCCCAGTAAATTAGCTCTATGGGTTTAATGCTGCCCTCCACCTTCTAAATCAAGACATTGCACTGGTGCAGTCACATGCAACAACTGAATTTTCAAAATGTGATGTGCAAGATATGTCAGTTTTCCTAAAATCTTAAGAACACTAACATTCAGCATTTACTATTTTCAAAATGTTTTCCATTCTCTCAGTTTCTGCTTACGTTTTCTTTATCAATACTTTAATACAAAAATCCCAAACCCTTCAGGAAGTCAGGAGTGGAATAGCCCGCAATTCACCCTCTGCTTGCTGCAGCACAAGGCAGACAATGTACAGCTTTCTCTTAAAACATTACTTAAATTAAAAATGTGACAGTGCTGATGTTCAGTAAGGGGCTTGTTCCCAGATCCACCCATCCAGTCCCACCCTCTGTGCTTTAAAACCAACACCTGCCTTTAGTCACATGGGTCTTTTTTAGATACTCCAGTTAGTTCCCAGCCTACAGGAGCAACAATTCAGAAGTCCTGTGGTTCTGGCAAATCAATCCCGTGGTTAAAGGAAAGTTTCCACCTGGGCTGCACATTTATTTTGTGCATTACCTCACCACCCCTGCCTGTCCTTCATCCACACAGCACTTTTCTACAAGATCTGATTAACATTCACCCTCTGGATGTTTTCATTGTAAGAGGATGTTCTAATCTGAAAACCATTTACTTCTGAATACACACTGCTGAATTACGGTGCCATCAGGAGAAGTGCAGCTCAGCTTCTCCTCTAAACATTTCTTCAGGCTAAAACACTTCTCCAGAAATGCTCTGCAGTTCAAACATTTATTACCAGGTTTCAAAGTAAAATTAAATTACCATCACGGATACATTATGTTTATTAATAAAGTGTCACAGAAATATTAGTGAAAGTTAAACAGGTAACACAAGGATATCAAGGAACATAAACGCTCAAGTTCCAGTAGCAGTGTTTGCTTTGCCAGGTTACACATCCCATAAGTCTGATGGAATGCACTGCACATGATGTATCAAACTACACAGTCAGGAAGAAAATTAACTTCTGAAGCTCTGGTCAGGTTCTTAATTCTTGTGAAAAGTAGAAAAGTGAGGATCCTGTTTGTTTGGACTTCAAGTGAGTGTTTACAGAAGTGCAGAGGTTTGAACAAGTGACAGGCACAAATGTCACTGAATCAATCTCTGAAATATGAAGTCAGGGTCTCAGAGAAACCATGAGTTAACCTAAGCTCTCTCCCTCTCAAAGAAGCCAAAGGGTCCTGTCTTTTCTCTAGAACATGAAGGTTGTTGTGGCATCTTTATTCCCCACTGCCACATGGGAAAGAAGCTCCAAGCCTTCCAGATGGAAGGCAGGAGAAACAGCTCCATAAGCAATTTAAATCCAGGCTGCTTTCTGGAGATTTCAATCTTGATCCTTCACTCACTCTCACACCTGACATCTCTCCACACAGACCTGAATGCTTATTGTCACCATACCCAGAGCTCTCACCTTCAGTTCAGCTGCCATTATTTACTCAGCTCTCTTTTTCTTGTATCCTGTTTACGCACAGAAAATGTCTGGGGTTTTTTAACAAACAAAAACTCCACAAACAAACAAAAATACAAAAAAACAAAAGAAAACAAAAAAAAACAACCCAAACAAACAAATTTCAAAACACTTAATCCCAAAGAGCATTTCTGTTGCTGAATCTTAAACAAACAAAATCTCCCTTCTGAGTAGAAAATACAATCTTTTTTTTTTTTGCTACCATGGAAAAAGCTGTTAAGATTGGAAAAGGTCTTGAAAACATTCAGATTTTAGACAAACATGTCTCCCGTTATAAGAGCTTGTTGATCACAAATTAGTTTAAGGCCAGACTTGTCATTTTTAGGAGCTGTGAAGAAATAAGCCACACTATGCTCTCATCTTTCTTTTCAAGAAATCCCTCCAGAACCCATTTAGCTTACACTTGTTAAATCCCTGGGTTTTAAAAGGAACGTAAACCAAACTGCAGTGTTGCTTGTGAAGTGTTTCTAGACTGAAACACTCGATCAGTTACCCCGATGAAGCACCTACATCCTTACTTCATCCCATTCTTGGATATTTTTCCACCATCCCAGTAGAAGTTTTCCAAATTAACCTTCCCATTAAGGAAGCCAGGATAGCAGTGAGTATGGCATCACACCTAATAGGATTGTTCAATACCAAGTTAGAGGACAAATATGTTGCAAAGACACAGGGATTGCTCAGTCCTGTAAAAAGAGAAAGCTGAGGAATGATCTCATTACAGACTGCAACAACTTGAAAGGGAGTTAACACAAACTCTCCTCAGCAACAGCAGATGGTGTAAGAAGAGAAAACAGCCACAAAATGTGTCTTGAGAAATTCAGGTTAGGTATCAGGCAGAATTCTACCCACTAGAAGCCTTTGTGGCACTAAAACAGGCTGCCTGGAGGGGCTGTGGTATCTCAATCCTCAGACTCCACTATCCAAAACCAGAGCTTCTGACCTGGTACAACCTGAGCAATAATCCTGCACCGAGCAGGAGACTGGATGGAGTAAATGGCCTCCTGGCAACTCTCCTAAACAACATTTTAATAGGTCTCTGATAATCTAGATCTCTGAAAATAAGACACATTTCAGTACATTTTAATGAAGATTCCAAGTGAAAAGTAGGTTCTGATTTATGCCGTTCTGCAGCCTGACTCATAACCAACACTAACACTATCACCCTCTCCCATCAGTCATAACTTTTGGGTGAATTAACTTAAACCAACTTAATTCACTATAATGCTTTTGTTGATATCAGTGAAGTCCGAACAGGCACTAATTAAAGGATTAGTGGTCAAAACCTACCTTTAACATTCCAAGATAAACAATTGATACAGGATACTAATTCCTACCTTTCTACTCAGAAAGTGCAGCATATAAGTGTCGACATCCAATTTAGAAACCAAGCTTCAGCTACTGCAAACAGAAACTTTCCTCCAGATTTAAGAGATTCACTTTGGGGTTAGGCTTTTATTTTGTTTAAAAACACGAACACAGAGCAACTCAATATTTTTTTCCCCTGGAGTCCAACTAAAATCAATTGTCAGGCTCTTGAGGAAGGACAGTGTTGACTGCCCCTCGTCTCCTGCAAGAGCACGCAAACCACATCGCAGCACAGTGCTCGCCCACACATCCTTGTGCTAACAGACAACCAGCAACCAAACCACTCTGCGTGTCCCAGCTGCCCTTCGGGGTCTCTGGAAACCCAACAGCTGGAAATAAAGTTCGAGGAATCGCTCTTAGGCGGGAAGAACCAACCCACAGACGCAGTGGCTGAATGTCAGAGTAAAACTGAGATTTCATCACCTTATTTCATGTTAAGATGGTATCTACACATGGTGCGGAGAGCCCTTAGCACCGCACAGCCTTCGCTGAGCTCAACCACTGATTAAAAGCAGCACGTGAGCACAAAACGCGAGTTTCACCATAACATCTTCTGCTCCAAACACCAAACCAAGGCTGCCAAGAACCGAAACACCAGCTGCTGCCTGGGGTCTGGAGCTGGATGGTTTATCCCAAGGGACCCACAGCAGCTGCCTAAATCGTGGAGAGCCTGTCCATGTGGGGTCCGGGAGGTGCGGGACAGCATCCCGCTCCCCGCCGCAGGAACATCGCCACCTGCCGGGACACACTGCGGGGATGGGAGGCGGGATAGGGCTTGGGGAGGCGGGAGCGGGAATGGGAGGTGGGATAAGGCTTGGGAAAGGGGACAGGGCTTGGGAAGCAGGAGCGGGAACGGGAGGCGGGGATGCTGCGCTCGGAGCGAGCCGGGCTGTGCTGCGCTGGCTGAGCCCGCGCCGCTCCCGCTGGTGCAGGTCGCCGACACCAACACCCAACATCCCCGCAGCGCACAGCGGGGACTTCTGTCACCCTCCCGCGGGGCAGCCCGGCATGGCAGGGCACCCAGCAGGACGCCGGGGGACTGGGAGGGAAACAGCGAGGCGGGTCATGCTCCCGCCATACTCATCATCATCACACACGGCTCTGACCGAGCCACAGCCCGTCCCTGAGCGTCCCACAGTGTCCCCAGGGCTTGGGATGTCCGGAGCACGGAGGGGAAGGGAAGGCGCTGTCCCTTTGGCCGGGGACCCCTCCCAGCCCCGCCCGCCCGGCCAGCGCTGGACGCTGCTCCCGCTCGCAGCGAGGCTCGTGAGCCGCTCCGGGCAAGGTAAAGCGAGCGAAATCAGGAAATAAATTAACACAATCCTCAGGCTGTTTTCGCAAACACTCAGTCTAAAAGACTGGGGGAAAGGGGAAGTAGAGCAACGCGTGTCTCCCGCCTTGAAACATCCTGCGAGTCTCGCTCCTTCGCCCTGCACAGCCATCAGCGCCCTCCGTGCCGCTTCCCAACTCCTTTTAAAAGCACAACATTAAACCTTAGACCATACTTTTCTGGAACAACGACCGTCTCACACTGAATACTTACAGATATCTGGGGGAAAAAGAAAGAAAATCCAGAATAAGCCACCTACCCAAACCATTGAGACCACAAATATAACCACAGCAAAGGCATCAGGAGAAAACATTTATGGGCATTTTTAACTGGAGACGGGAGTTGCTTGTCTTGCGGATTTGATGTTATACAAACAGTCTTAAAACCGACTGCAGTGTGCCCCTCTGATAAATAATATCACATTTCATGACAGTTCCTGTATTTACTTTGCTCTGTTCTCGTTTATGCAAATAAATTCAGCACAAAAGAATAAAATTATGAACTAAGCGTTTCTTTTCAAAATCCAAAATACTTCATGGTGATGAGACTATTTGAGAGAACTTCTCACAAATGGTCTGGATTTATGCTGACTGAAATAAAACTCTGCCCATGAGGAGAACGATGTTGCTTCTAAGCTTTGGAAGTTAAAAGGGAAAATTGGAAGCTGAAGTATCTGCATTTCCAATTTTAAATAAGATCTTTATTTAACTCTTGGAACAGAAGCCAAAACTTGCTCTTTCCTTTTTTTCTTTTTTATTTGAAACCACAGAAAACTGATATCCAACCTTCAGCAACCTTATTACCAGCAAATAAAAGGACTAATGAGGCTAATGAAATACAGGGAGGGTGTTCATATTTTTTGTTATAAAATATGGTATGAGGACATTGCCCTTATTGTACTCTTTCGTCTTGTTGTTGCAACTTTTTTTTTTAATAGAAATCTCATTATTTGAAGTAACATAGTAAAAAAGTAGGAAAAAAAAAAGTCTCCCTCCCTTAATAATAATCACTGAAACTAGCAGTTTCTGCTTTAGATCAACGTAGAAGCTGTTTTAAAAGTGTACCAAAACACAGCACCGTTATGATCACACTGAATTTTTCAAATGAATGCAATGCAGACTACAATTATCAAAAAAACACGTCTTAAGAATATCACAGTGCTCCACATTTTAAAAAGCAAGGCATTTCTCTCTGGTAACCATTCCTAGCAAGACCAGGGATGCATAAAATTTTGAAGTAATATGTTTAATCTATTTTTTTTCCCCAAAGCATTTTCCTTATTTCTTTAGTCAACTCCACTTAAGTTTTTTGATTTAAACTTCCCTTTTAAATGAATGCTTAATGCAAGTAGCAGAAGACAGTGCACAAATGAAACACAAGTCAAAGCCAGCTGAAGTACACCAAAAATACACTTTATCATTGACTACTCACACAGTGCTTCTGAAAATATCAACAAAACTCACATTTATTCAAAAACCAGTCATTGATATAACAATATTAATAGAATAATTTATTAATCTGGCCTATCTCATAGCTTTATATTGCTACAAAAAATATCTATCAGAAAGGGGAAAAAAGTACAGTACAATTTTCTTTTTACTTATTCAGATTTTGTATAAAAGCAGTACCCACAAACTGAAGGAACCACCACTGCATTCTGATTCAAGGATTTGAGTGTGAATGCAGAGACTTTAAAAAAATTTTAAAAATCAAGCAGATTTTTAGATGTCCCTCTTCAAAGCAAAATCATTCACTTTACAACAATACATTCAGAGTTTCGTTCTAGCAAGAAAAAGAAGTCTAAAAATGAGAAAGAGCACAGGCTTGATTACAGAAAACTGAAGGTGAAGGGAAAAAAACTTATGAAAGCTCTTATATTTCAACTATTTCACTATTTCAAAAAAAGAAGAATCAAGTGAAACAAACACATTTGCAGTGCACCCCAAAAGGATGTACTGAAGTGAAAGAAAGCAAGCATATTAACAAAAAAAATTTATTTTTCCAGTCAGCCACTCACTGAAAGACGAAACAAAGTCTATGAATCACTAAACCAGAATCCCGAGTGGTTCATTTCACTTGCAATCGTCACAATAGTCTGCCTGCATTTCAGACATGATGCACAGCTTGTGGAAGGCAGGGTAACAGTATGAGGCTGTAAGGACACCAGAGCTCAGGCAAAACAGATAAATCTTGATTTTAACAGAACACATTGTTTTAAGAAGTACTGAGGAAATTCCAGTGCTAATGGATAGGAAAAAGAAAATACATAGCACAACACATTTGTTTTCATTTTTAAAACAAGGACTTAATATTTTATTTTACAAAGATATCTTTAAGTTTCAGTTTTTTGTCTCATACCAATTGTTTGATATCACTGGGTTTCCTTTGAAACTCTTCTTCACAACCACTTAGTGGTTTCAGCAACACTGTGCACTTTATATACAGTAGAAGTTGTCAAGTTTGGTATCAGACAAAAAATGAACACAGGCTAAGACGTCAATCAGCATCAAAAGAAAACTAAAATGAAGAGTTTGATAAATTTTTGTATTTTTGTTGGCCAGTTTCAAGGTTTTTTGAGAGCTTAGCTGCTCTAAGATTCCACAGGGGTGTGAAAATATGAGACTTGTGCAAGGAAGAGAAACTTTGCACACGCCCAGCTGAGGGGAAGGCTGAAGCATGACACAAGGAAACCCACTGGCATTAAGGATCTACTCAAAAAAACCAAACCCAAACCTTCCACAGCCCAGGATGCAATTAACAAGACACAAAGCTGCCAGAAGACAAACCTCATGGAAATACTTATTAATCTGCAAGACATCTTCTGTATAACAGAGAAAGTTTCCAGTCACAGTGGCCTGAGAAACTGATTCTTGAACACCATTTATTTGAGTGCACCTTGATCAGAGCCAGGATGTCACTCTTCACAAATTCTCCTCTACCTGCACCTAGGCACAAGGGACTTCCAAATGCTTACATAAGTCAGGCTCTTCTGCAGTCACTCTGTCCATGATATCCCACAAAAAGAAAAGACCCAAAAGTTTTTACAGTGCCACACATTAGCCAGCTATTGAAAGCAGAACAAGTGAAGCCAAGGAGGCTGCCAGCAGCCTGGGTAGGCAGCAATGCAGGCTAATGTGACAAACTACTTTCAGGCTTTTGAAATATAAGAAAGGAGGCATTTTCCTCACTTTTGCTTGGATTTTTTTTTGATTCTAACCCAATTTTTGGTTGATGGAAAAACTCTCATTAATCTCAGTCACACAGGCTCTAGCCTGTGCAGCACACCACCAACTATTTCAGGAGCAGGGATTGTTATCCTTTCCTCTAATAGTGATGAACCAGTTTCCATTACTGAAATGATCAGCTTGATTTGACCACTAAGAAAATGCCAAGTTATCCACACCAGATTTCAAACTACATGCCCAAAAGTTTAGGTGCTGACTATGGCCAGCTCTTAAAGAAATCCAGTGTTTCTGAAGAAACTCAGGGATTTAGAATGCTGTTGATATCAAAGATAGGATCTTTATTTTCCAATCAGTCTTTTCAATTTTGCCTGCATTTTACTAACTTTAGTCATGTACAGAACACGTTGAGGTTGGCTATTTTTTTGTTAGGGTTGTTTCTGTTGTGGTTTGTTTTTCCTGACTTGGTTGGGTTTCTTTTTTTAACAGTTATCTATTAAATGGCAGTTAAAAAATGCCACAGCATTCCCTTCTCTAGCTACAAGCAAAACAAGATAAGAGTGATTTCTCTGTTACTTTTCTACTGACTACATGAAAAAAATGTGCCCAAAAATTTCAAGCCCATAAATTTGACTAATAAACACATAAAGACTGAGTCACAAGATGGGTGACTGCAGAATGATGGATTGAGATTATGTCAAGAATGAGGTTTTTTCCAAACTTCCCCCAAAAAAACATGGAGCAGGAGTCAGATATATCTTTATCCCTAAAAATGATGCTGAAACCAATACAATTCCCCCCATGAATATGCAGAGCAGGGTGTAGACTGTACTCCTTTTGTACTGTATGAATTATCCATCACATTTCTATTGTATATTATTAAAGTGACTTGCTTTATCCTCCCAGCCCCCACATCTGTGCTGCTGTAATTTATGTGAATTACGGTTAATGATCATTTGCATTATGCTTAATCAGCATATCAATAATATACTCTGCACAGACTAAGTAGCTCTTCTTTCTTTCCCCTTTAATGAAACCTATAGAAATGGAGCTGCTGTTGGACTGATTGGCATCACAAAAAGGTTGCCTGGGCAGGTGCTGGGGATGGTGGCACAGGATAGAGGCCTTGTGGCTGCTGCCAATCATGCTCAAGCATCAGCAAAACCTGCTATTATATTTTTTAAATTCTGGTGCCTTGCTATCTGGAGGGGCCAATGCTTTGTGCTGACAGGATTTTAATGAGCTTGACCAGATCAGTTCCTGGAGCCAAGGCTGTGGCTGTGTGGGATGGTTCAAGGAGAGATCACATTCTTCCAGGGTGATCTTACTCACCAGAGTCTAAACTACTGCCATTACAGTGTGCTTGTGTGGATCACACAAACCCCCGAATACAAACGAGCTACAAACCTTAACATGAATATTCAGGAATTTCTGGAAAACTATCATTACATATGCCCAAGTCGAGGGCAACTTAGAATAAAGAATCCTTGAATGCTGGAAACAAGAGCCAATCTATTTAGGTCATTTTGCCAGAAATCAATCAGTATCATTTATCAACAGGATAAAATAATTAACCTACTAAGACATTTGTTAAACACTTCAGTTACATTATTTTTAAAAACTCTGTAAGTCACCAGCTTTGGTGTACTGACATTTATGTGAACACTGCTGCACGCTCGAGAGGAACTGGCACAACACCAATATTCTCATTTGTGAGTCACAGCCTCCAGTGCAGCTCTATCAGCTTTGCCATGTAAATCACTGCTCTGCTATTAGCAATCTTTCAATATGATGTGACATCTTTATTATAATGCTTTTCCACTGAAGTTTAAGTTCATATTTTAGTTAGCTCAGAGACAGACACAGCCATATTTACCAGGTTTAATTAATTGACTATAAATAAAGGGCTGAAAGAAGAAGGCGCCTCTCTCACATGATGTTCAAGTTGTCACCATTTTACAGCAAAATGCCAATTGGGATAGGATAAACATTGCTATTTCTACACTTTACATTTATATTTCAATATGCAAGCTTAAAATTTCAAGGTATTTTGAAGACTACAGTCTAGAGACTCAGTTCTCTTCCAAAAACAGTCACAGCATATGATCTGCATTAATTTACTGCCACGCGATTTTTAACTAAGAATTTCATTAACTTGTAAGAACATCAGTGAAATTCCATGATTTACTTTGGCTTTGATATCCGTGGATATGGCAGTAAATAGGAACAGCATGTACAAACACACACAAACAACAAGTTGGGCTGGATTTACCTGACAAAAACTTGCAGAAGCCAATAAAATTGGCTTTGACAGATCCGGGGGCCCTTTTTGGTGGGGTAATGCAGCACATCTGTTTTCCTTATAGCCCCCATGATACCCTGCATCATTCCCTACCAACTGCTTTAGGCATCCAAGGCAGGAGAGACACAGCTGCAGGGAGCAGAGCAGCAGATCTGCACAGCTGCAAGGAGCTGAACAGAGCAGAAGAGCAAAGCAGAGGAGCAGCGGGAGCTGGGAGAGAANAAAAAAAAAAAAAAAGCAACTGAAAACATGAAAAAAAAAACCTGATGAGCCAGAAATTGCTGGAGAGTTCCCTCTTGGACATCCTGTTTAGAGATATTTCTTGTTGGGAAAAGTCA
The DNA here is from genome assembly GCA_013400235.1 of Oriolus oriolus. Lineage (NCBI taxonomy): Eukaryota > Metazoa > Chordata > Aves > Passeriformes > Corvidae > Oriolus > Oriolus oriolus. The sequence goes on along the minus strand of VXBT01008397.1, from coordinate 119,960 downwards.
GCAGAAAAAGCCACTGGGAAGAAACATGAACCCTCTTCCCACTTCTTCCCCATGAGAATGGAACAATTTTATCCAGAGACAGAGAGAGATCCACACATAAACTCGAAAAATAAACCAAACCTTCATCCTTAAATACTGCTAAACACCTGCATAATGCTCAATATCAAGAAGGCACAACTTAAACATTAGCAAAGGAATCCCATGAGGCAGAGATGCAAAGGCACAGTTAACACTGATTCTGTAAAAGTGATAAAGGTGAATTAACAGCTTGCCCAAAGCTACACAAAAAAAGAAAGAACAGCAAAAGAAAGTCCCAGAGGTGCCTTCTTTCAGCAAAGACTTGATGGCCCAGCCTCCTCTGAGAGCAAGGGTAGCTCTGGACATGAGGGTTTCAACTTGCCAAGTGGTTTTTTTGTGTTTGAGGAAACAGAATGCAGGAATGCAAGAGTCACCCTGCACATCTGCATGATGTAGTGGAGAGAGAGAGCAATGAGATGTTCCTGCACACAAACACACATTCCACAGAGACGTGAAGGTGGGAGTGAACACATATCAGCACCACTAGACAGATATGCACTATTTAGTCATCAATATTATGTTATCAAAAAAAATATTTTAAGAGACTGCTGGCAAAAATGTACAAATGATGGAGTTCTCAAGTTTGGAAGTACAGGTGCTGTAAGACTGCACTTCCAAATCTTCCAATACAATGACTGCTTTCATTAGATCTGGATACAAAGTAAACAAAAAACTCACCAACCCTCTAGAACATTATTGAGAGGTTACTTTAGTAACATTATTACTCATAACTCGAACAGTTCAGCAACAATTCAGCACAAAAGTTACAAACAAGTACTTACATCAGCCGCTTATGTCCACACATTCCTCACCTTCTACTACTTCCATCTGAACAAATTAGCAAATAATACCATGAAGCAGAGCAATGATCCCTTTTAGAAATACACTTTATGACAGAAGGAGGAACAGTACCTAAAGACAACTTTTTGCTGCTGTTGTTCAGTGCACCACTTGCTTTCATTTCTCTCCCCTAGGAGTGAGCCCTTCCTGGGGTTTACCTGCAGTGAGATGCATGTTCTAAAGAGAAGCCGTATAAGCCATATTTTTCAAGTTCAAAGCAGACTGTTTTTGCAGTTCCACAGACCCAGCATTACTGCACGGTCTCCTCTGAAGAGGAAACAATGGTTAAATATCACACTGGTCTCCAGCAGCACTTTTCCATTTCACACTCTAATGAACTCACCCCATGTGACGGGTAGGAGATCCAGCCCAGCTCCCCTTGAATTGTTTTTGAATCCAGCAGATTAACTACAAAAGAAGACAAAATGAAGAGGAGTGAGTTGTGTTTGCCTCTGCCCAGTTAACCTCAGTTACCCATACCCAGAGCTGTGTTTATCTCAGGACCCTGTGAGCAGTTGATTTGTTCAGGTGGCCTGGCACTGAAGCTGCACAGAAGAAAAAGACAGACAAATGAAAAGGATCATCTTGTTTAGCTTAAAACACTCTGAACAGCAGACAGGGGAACTTCTGAAAACCAGAAAAGTGACAAAAAACAACAATGGATCACTGGCTAAATTAATTGCAGCAGGGGGTAGGAACAGAACTCTTCTATCAGCTGCACAAACCACAGTGTTTTCCCCTCGGATGCCTGAAATTTGGGTCAATGCATCTAACTGCACTGGTGAGATCTGAATATTTGAATCATTATTTGATTAGAGGCCTGTATTTGGCATCTATAATTTTCTCAGAATACAGGAATAAATAATGAAAGCTGATTAAAGTCCTTCCTGCAGTTCTTTCTTGCTTCTGATCTAATTTGTTCTCAGATTGTCTTGCAGTAGTGTTTTCTAAATGTTATGTGTAACACTTAGATACAAAAGTAGTTATTTACAATGTTACAAGTTCAGAAAAACGTACTTCTAAAGAGGGCCATCAACTGATTGCGAATATCGCTTACCTTTTTTTTTTGTGCCATGCAATAATTTTCAGTGTTAGAAGAAAGATTTTATTTGTAAACAGTCTGACAGGCATTTTCCAGTCAATCAGATCTCAGTGGGTGTATACCTATTTTTAGACACGACGGGTATTTAAAATAAATACATCCAAATTAAAGGATATTCTTCTTTTGGCATTTACTTATTTGTTTCCTACAAGCACAAAAATAAATTCTTTTCCTCATCTTGGGCATACAGTCTCCAAGTGCTTGATCCCACACTTCCCTAAGTAACTATTTCTTTATCAACATGAAGCAGAACAGGTGAATTTATACGAATTACTGTACAAAAGAAAATAGCCTCTATATAAACTAATGAAGTATTAATACTCAGAATGGCAACACTTATCATCTGCAATCTGGGCTTACTTTGGTTGGTTGTGTCCACCAGCCCCCACACCTCCTTTATTTTTTTTTCCCTTCAGTACAGAAATTAATGATAATGAGAAACAAAATAAATCTCAGCATATGCTAGGAAATTGTAACACCTGACAATGACAGATCTATTAGAGGTGGCCACTAGAGCAGCTTCATCTTCTATTTGTTAACCTGAGGGGTTGTCACTGCCCCCAGAACCAGTACTGGGAATTGGTGCTCCAAGTAAACAGAAGAATAGGAAGCAAAAAAATTAGGGAGAATATCTATGAATCAGCTGAGTTAAGCTATTTGCATTATTTCATCATTCTCCTTCTAACTGCTGTTTAATTTTGGACAGCACTTAAAAAACCAGAGAGCTCTGAAGGCATTATTTTTACTGTTAATTAGGATGTACAGAAGGAGACACAGGTGTACAGTAGTAGAAAAGACTGTCATAAAGAACCATAAAAATACATATTTTTCTACATTTATGCGCACACATATTTGTGTTTTGGATATGTTTGCACTGCTATACTGCCATGAATGAGCTGCTCTGCCATCTAAGTAGGAAAAATGTTTTCCCCTGCAGTTATATTCCCCTTTAAAAGAAAATAGCATTGTTTTATCTACATCAATAAACAAAATATCTTTACTAATCTTACAGAAAGAACATAATCCAGTGCTACATATTTCTTAGCTCTGAATCAAGTCCTCAATTGTGTACACAAAGAAAAACCAGTCAGTCCTTTATTGAGTGCACAGGGCCCTAGGCAGGCTACTCTGCAGCAAGGCTTGCATCTGTAAAAAGGAAACAGTAACAAAAATCCAAAAGGAACAAGTGCACTTCTCGTTTTTGTTAGTAGAAATTCCCACAGATTCTGGATCTCCCGGGATGAGACAGATCTGTTTGCCGTGCATCTGCACTGCACGGTGCTGAAGGAAGTGCGACTCCTGGGGTAAATCACTTGGCAAGAAGTGGCTGAGGCAATTCACTCAGGAGTAAACTTAAGTGATATATTTATTCTTTAAGAATGAGCTGCTTGAAAGCATGATTGCAGCCACTCTGAAATTGATGAAATCAGTCCAAACTCATCAATTTCACCTGCAAATCCATAACCAGGCAATGTACCCACAGCCTGGTGGTAGTTTCCCCTCTCTAGACCTGGCCAGTAGGTCCAGCTTGCCCTCACAGGCATCACAACAGGACATGGGTGGCAATTAAATATTCAGTGTCCCCCACAACAGGCAGGTGCCTCGGCCATGAAGCAATTTGACATCATCAGGATCAAATCTGTCAAGTTAAGAATTTTTCACCTCCTCTCCTTCATTCCACTCTCCTCATCCCCTTCAGACTGGAACCACTAACTTTTTCACGTGCAAACCTGTTTCACTACAGTTTAGAAATCCTTACAAGGGAGGTTTTCACACTGGCTGCAGGAGGCTTCTGGTTCAGATGTGTGTTGTGCTGTTCTTTAATAGTATCTAAAATGCAAAAAACATATTTCCTTTCAAGTAGTAACCTGACAAAAAACACCTTCCTCTCCCTGATACAAGCTTCTGTGACACTCATTTTCCCTGTGACTACAAGAGAGAGTTGCACACCTCAATAGAGAGGACACAATTAATGCAGGACTTAGAAGATGCAATCCTGGTCTCTAGACAAAAATGATGGACAGAGGCAATGGTATATTTCGTCATTGTATGTCCTAACACTACATATTAATCTGAAAACAGGAGGAGAAAATAGCATTTCCCTACAGTAAGACTGAAGAAATACATAAAGAATGGGTTAGAAATGAATTGTCTGATTTATTTCTTTTTTCATGGACTTGTATGGTTAGTTAAAAAGTTAAAAAGTAAAACTTTACACAAGCACTTGATTCCTACATTAACTCATTACAGCTTCTTTCAATCCTGATAGATCCTTTAGTGTAACAAAAAAGTAACATTTGGTCAGGTCCATGAACCAGTTCATGAAGTGTTTCATGAAGATATATTCAGTCAGATCCTCACTGGCAGGCATTTTTCAGTGCGATCCTCATTTGTTTTTCCACATACAATTAAAGTTAAGTGAAAGCAGACACTTAAATATCCTACAAATGCCTATAGACACTATTTACTAGATGAAAGAAGTTTATGAGCTTCTCACACAACTCATTTGCTTTCCTTGTACCAAGTCTGCCTGCAAAATTGTGTGACCATCACTCAGCTGGTTCCTACAAAAATCTCCGAGGCTGACCAGCCAGTTACCAGGGGTAACTCTTAAAAAAGCTGAACAGTTTTGTTGCTACTGATTTCTTTCCAACAGAATGCCTTGGAAAGGATTCTTGGTTGTGCTGAGGAGATACAGAGGAGATCTCATAAAGCAGCTTTAAATAAATAAATAAAGTGCTGTCTGAAAATCTCAGTGCCCTGCATTGGTTCCCATCATGTAATTAACTCGATTTAAAGCTAGTGTTAATTCTGAGGGAAAATTTACTGGTATTAAGTTGAGCAGCCATGACTTCTGACTCTGAAAATCAGTGATTTGGTCTCCCTGTACAACTACCCTGCTCACCACACTACAACACAGTATTTCTGCCAATGCAGAACCCCCAAAACACCAATTAAGAACATGTTCTCTTTCTAGAGGCTGTCTCCTGCCTGACTCTCCTGGCCTTCTCCATGCCCAGCCACAAGAGACGGCATTATCAGCTCCCTCCATGTGGATTTCCAGGGGGTAAAATGAATCTCTTTCCAGAACTGGAGTAGGGATGTGAAACACAAAGCTCCCTCAGTCTGCCTCTCACGGCATCAAGCAGAAGGTGAATGGAGGCTTGGGTGGAACATGACACTCGTGCTACCAGAAACTGCTTCCCGATTTGGGAGTGATGCTCCAGGGCTCACTAACAGCACGTTCCACCAGGAGTAATGTCAGGGAAAGAAAAGAACCCTAAACTAAAGTGATTCCTGAGCACAGTCTGAAAGCTGCAGCATGTCCAGAACCACATGGAGTAATAATTGTGACAATGAACTGAATGCAGTATAAATACCCCAAATGCTGTGCCAGGTAGAATCACTCTGAATTTCACCTCACTGCCTAAGAAATGAGGAGGAAAGCCTGCTAGGAGACACTATCTTGCAACTTGCAATATTTACAGAACCAACTACAAACAGCTTCACCACTGGAAAGCATCTCCAAATTGTCTTATTTACAAAGAAAACACAGAGCAATAGCCAATGTCAAAAGATACATAAAATATTTTTTCTTCAACGAATTAACATTTCCCATTAGTATTAAAAGAAAAAGAACCATAAAAAAAAAACCTTGCACCACCATGTTGTCTTTTCCTGTTCGGCATCAAACTGCCAGTTTAGAAATACACTAGTTAGTTATTAGAAAACTGCCAACAAATGGGAAAAATTAAATTTGCTATGCAACCTAAAACAAAATTTAAATGGTGAACATCTAATTGAAATGTGACATATAATCCTGAGCAGCAAAGAAAATACTCTGTGGCAGGAAGTCAGCCAGAACTTGGTTTTGGGGTGGGACAGAGCGGAGTCAGCGCAAAGCCTGATGTACATTTTTGGAATGGTGAACCCTTCCCGGCAATGGGGGCTTGCACCTGTATTTTCACCCACCTCTGAGCACAGATCTGAGTCTTCCCAACTCTCCATTGCCTCAGCAGTGGCAGCAGATCACCTTTGTGTCTTTAGATTATTCTGGGGCTAGAATCAACCTTTATACACAGGCAGGCAGAACTCAGGCAAGGCCAGAGTTGCATTTTGATGCAATTTTAATTGCCAGCTAGGATCAGCTATCATGCTGATGTTGCCAAAATCATGCTGAAACCGGCTAAGGCAGACCAAGAAACCTTTGGGAAGGGACAACAAATAAAAAAGGGCGTCCAACAGCGAAGCCCGGTTTTAAGTAGCCTAATTTGCTGCTTGTCCAATAATAAAAAGTCAAGCCTCCTGTGATTTTATGGTCCTGCATTTCCCCTCAGACATCAGAGTGAAGATGTTAGGACTGCCCAGAAGACAATGATCTAAAAAGAGCCAGCAGAACTTTGCAGCACTTACCCAACCCACATGCCAAGAGTTTGGCCCATTTACTAAAAAACTCTTTTTCAAACCTGAGATTTCTGCTGCAGCCCAAGGCCAGGCCGCAGTCCTGAGAGAGACACAGCCCTGTGAGGTCTGCACTTTCAGCCCTCCTTGCCTGCGCTGTGACACTGTACAATGCAAACATGATTTTGTGCAGAACGTTCCAAATTCGGCAACTGTCATGTTCAATCTCTGGTTAAATTGCTGACTGAAGGACTCCACCAGGGTGGGGGCAAGGGATGAACAAGCAAGCGAAAAGCCAAAATGAATTAAAAATCAGTTGCTGCAATACTCAACACAGGAATCTTCAGAAACGACTGGAAAGACCAAGCCTCCACTGTTTTCATTTAAATGTTCAGTAAAAACTTTCCAAAATTACGAGATTTTGTTACAAATATCAGATGAAAAGACTAAAGACTGGAAAAATATGTCAAGTTACCCTACAGATTATTGCTTCTGCAGAACATAAAAGCTTCCACCATCAATTCAGATGATTTGGCAAATTCCAATTTTATGGCAGCTTCCTGTGGCTTTTGAAGAGGAAGAATTTAATTTTCCTCCTCCCAGATTTTACTTTTCTTATCGAACACACTCCCCAAGAGCGTCTGAGGCCAGATTTAGATACCTCAGCTTTTCCTACAGCTGAAAAATAAGAAGCAAAAGCAGTCAAAGCAGCAACCTTACTGCAAGTTTCTCTCAAAAGGCTGCCATGAAGGGGGGAATGCAGGACTGAAATAAAAAATGCAGGAATGCCTATAAATAAAAACCTCACCTGCACTTGACGCTAAGTGGAAGCTCTCCAGTGGTCCTCCTCCTTATGCTAAGTATGGAGCCTGCTTGTGGAAAAGGGACAACCATCCACCCATTCTCAGCGATGAACACAGGCAAAACAGATTTTTATTTCTTTTTTATTACTTTGAAACATGAGCGTTCTCTTGATATTGTTAAAATGGCACAAAGCTCAATTTCCAAGTATGCAAAAACATATGACTGGTGGTGGGCTGGAATGCAGTGTTTATCAAAGGGGCCTAATAAGGTTTCAGTTTTATTAGGCTATTTCCTGTAAGTTGATATGTGCCAGTTCTTTTCATTAAGACAAGGATATAAAAATTAAAAATGGATTAACCTAATGGGTTCCAAATTACTGTGTCGCCTTCACTTCTTTGCATTTTTTTTTAACAGTTCCAATTGGTCCTTTTCCAGCACCTCCTACAAAAAGCAAGAGGCATAAAGCTTCAGGATACCTGAATTAGAGTTTAGCTGAACCCACATTCAAATACAAATCCTACAGATCTCATTCCATTCCACCACTCTGGCATTAAAACTGATATCACTGAGGCAGCATGTTAAACATGCAAATGCAAAATGGGGGCTACTGTGTTGAAATAGAGTTTAAATTCCAAAACCCATTGTTTTTTCCCACCCCAGAGGGGAAAAAAAAAAAAAAAACAGAAACTACAGACGAGATTCAGTTACCTAAACCCTGCCAATCCCTGCCTTTTATCAGCCCAGAATAGAAGTGGGTCTCTTGTAGGATGTGTCATATTTGTCAGTCCCACTGGGTGTCCAAACCCTGAGGCACAGAAAATGGCGCCACACGTTATGTCTAGCCAAAACTTAACAGCAAATGTTATTCAAATAATTTTAGTAAGTTCTAAAGCACTTCTCAGAAAAGTTTAACCACACTGCACATCTAACTCTTTTTACTTCTACATTCCCTTGGGAAAAAAAAGTAATTTTCAATATTCACTAGTTTTACAGAATTGAGCTCTCTGAAGGTCTGGTACATTTGGAGCGTGACAAAGATACCCCTTGGGAAGACTTTTAGCATCTTAGGGGAAAAAAAATGTTGAGTCACAGTGTCCAAGTTCACTTAAGGTAAGTTGAGAATTCCAAACCTACTATGACCTGCTCAGTTTCTAGAATTCTAGACACAAAAAAGTGTCACAGGAAAGATTCTTGGGCACACACAACACCCACAACTAAAAGTTCCAAGGTTCCCACAGACTTTACTGCAGTTCAAACATGTTCAAAGTCCTGAAATCAACAAAAACCACAGCAAATGATCAATACTCCTTTGGAGGACAGACATTTTTGAGACAGGGACCAGAACATAAGTCCAGGAAATGACTATTCATTTGTTTAAAAGGCTGTGATATCCCCCAAGTGAATCAACTGGCAGCATGCCACAACTCATACAAAAATTTTGCTTTTAAGGAACTCCTTGCACGGGGCACAGAAAAACAAAAATAGAGTTGGGTTGGGCTTGGTTGAGTTTTGTTTTTCTAAGTTTAAAACACAGAAGTCAAGAATCGTAAAACAATTCTGAGAATCCTGAAGCACTACAGCTGGAAAGCCATGTGCTCAGGTGTGCCCTGGTGACTTTGTCAAGCTTTTCTTCTCTACCTCCATGAATAAAGAGCTCCAGCTTGCATGGAATGCTTGGGTCCTTACATGGCTGCCCCACAGATAAAATAAACCCACAGAGCAAATGACTCAACGTGATGGTGCAAACTGCAGGAGTAAAATGCCAATAGTATATGAAATCTCCTCAAATGTCATGCTGAGAAAATCAAGATGTTGAACTCATTTTTATTTTCCAATACAATGATGTCACCAACATGATATTTTCATTGTTTGCCAGGTTAACAGAATTTATGGAGGTAATTAATGCAGAACATGTGTGCTGAGCTATCCATATGAAAAATGGAATTGCCCCAACTTCATTTGCTGCCTTTGCAACCAAAACCCCACCAACATCTTTTTTCACTATTTCCATATGTGAGAAACACAAATATTTATAACAAAGGTAAATGACTAAATGACTGCTCTATTCCCATCCACCCACAAGACACTTTTTCATACCCCTGTCTTCCGCTTATTCTTCTGCTTCCACCACCTTAACACAAAGTGCTCGGGTTTCCACTCTATTCCACGAACTAAGCATGTTCCTCATGCCTCTTCTCCAGTGTTTCTTTCCTTGGTTTGCACGGAAAGCTTCTGTTTTAATTTCTTGAACACCCTCTGTCTAGCTCTAGCCCATCTTTCAGGAAAAGCAATGCCATTTAACATTTAATTCTTCCCTTGTGCATCTACAGGGTCAAAGCATCCCCCTTCTGGTAAACAGCTTTTAGTAAAAAAGGACTGGACACACAGCCCTCAAAATCAGAAAAAGATGATCTTTGCCTTCTACCCTTTCTGGCTGAATGTTGATTTCTGGGAAGGAAGGAACAGAAAAAATTGGCAAAGGCATGAGAGGAAGGGTGGGTAGGTGAGCTGGGAATAAAGAATCTGGTGAGTTTTCCCTACAGCTGGGTTCTCTTTAGAGAGTTTGGGTGAGAACATTTTCCACAGCTGGAACCACGTACTCCAGGAACACTGAACTCTCAAGCATTGCTAGGACATTTGTTCTCTGAGGTAAATCATGCATGGGAGAAAAGTTTTTGCAGGGTAAGGCCCTCACCATCTCAGAACCTGTCTCAATATAAAGGCCTCAAGCCAGTGTTCTCCATGAACATTAAGGCTGGGCAGACATAACTTGCTCTGCTTTTCTTTTTTTTTTTCTCCCTTTTTTAAAGAAAGTACTGTCAGAGCAAGATTAAATAGAATGGTAAAAATGCCTCTACCCTTTCTTAACTGCAGCCTCTGTTGAAATTCACCACTGGTAAATCAGAGACACAAAGCTTACTAATGTAAACACAGCTCAGACTTTCAGGGAGGCAAGGAATTTCTTAATTTGTGCTTTACTCACTGTTCAGATCCCTGGTAGGGCTGAATTCTGGGTTCCTAACTTTGTCATTAATCAGAGACAGTTTGGATTTTGGTCTGATTTTATTAATATTCAGATTCAACTTTCACTTCACCTCTGCCTACTTATTCTCTTCCTTTAATCCTTCTCTTCCCCTCCAAAAGAGACCTCTCAGAAAGCCTTGCCTCCCAAAAAAATCAAGAACAATCCCCCTCTAGCTGCCTTCTAACTTCTCAGCAACTAAATTAAGAAATCCCATGTCACTTGTTGTTATTTGTTACTGCACAAATCTTGTGGGAAGCCTACCACGGACCAAAACATATTTTTGTGCTTTAACTGTAATTTATTTAAAGGGTAAGCTGTCACTCTAGATTTTCTACAAACCCCTCCATTCCTAGGCACCAATTTAAAAGTTTCAGGTTTTAATTACTGTCCTCTTATGCGAGGCAGCTATACTTTAGCAGGTTTAATTATTGTTTAAAAAAAAAAAGACTAATGCCATGAAAATCTTTCTATCCAAATATAGATATAAAAACATTATGAGAAACCGGCTGGAAATAAAAAAAAAAGGCACCATTCCCACACCATATTACACTAAACTGCCCTGACTGAACCTTAACATTCAACCTATTGTTCTCTTAATTGCTAGCAAGTTTCAAGCACTGTTCGTTTGGTCTGCTATTCTTCTTTCATCAATATTTTTCCAGTAGATTAATGGGATTTTCCTCCATATTTTGCCTGAAACAGCAGGACATGGTAGTTAAATGAACAAAAAAAAAAAAAAAAAAAAAGGAGAGTGGTACAAACATTCCTGCTTACAATGTGTCTGATTTAATAACATCTCTGCAAATTCAAGGCTTTACGTGCTGGTGTTTCACTCTGGCTCCCCGTCACTCTCGCAGACTGGAACTTTTCTGTCACCATCCCAAGGTTTCTTTCAGGCAGGATTATCTTTATTTCTACATCTTTATTTCTTTCATTCATTCACTGCAAAAATTTGAAAGGAACTTTCCGCTTAAGGGACTGAATTTTAATCTTGCATCTGTTTCACACTGCAAAATGAGTACTTGCACTTGGATTTAGCAAGCGTCTAAGAAACTAAAAAACACAAGACTACTGCTGGAGAATACAATCCTAAACCCACAAATTGCTACCACGCTCTGTTTCCAAAATTACACTCCTGGGAGTTCATATCTAATCTTCTGAATTAACCTATTTTTGTTTAAAAGTTTTGGTTCTTGTTTAGAACAGTTTAAATATGGGGGTTTTTTTTAAAGCTACTGCTCCAAAGTGTTTACAAAAATAAGGGTTACCCCACTGTGGTGAATTTTTAGGAAAAAGGATCATTTAACAGCAGTCAGATGCTTTTGCAAACAAAAAAATTCTTCTATTTCACTCTATCATTTCCTATGGCAAGTATTTTCCTCCTCGCAAATATATTTTCAGCAATGCTTCAATAAATCCAACAATGCAAAAGAAAGGAAATGTTTAATTCCAGAAAAGCCGCTCTTTGGATGCTGGAATTATGTCTTAGGAAGGCAGTGGGTTAGGGAAAGCCTTCTGCCCCACCTCTGGAGATTTATCTAACTCTGGAAACATTCAATTTTGCACCCTAGGGTATCAAAATTACCTTCTGGGTTTCAATACCAGCTCCACTGAGCAGAGCTTTGAAATTCACCAAAATAAGGGCATGATTACTGCTCCAGTTACTTACTTATTTTTATTTTCTCTCACAGAAAAATCAAAGAGCAGCTATAAAGCTGCACGAGTTACAGGTATCTTATGGCACTAACTCAGGCTCTGTATAAAACTCCACAAACAGGACTGTGGTATTTGGTAACAGCTCTGTAGTGACCCTCACTGGTGATAAAATCCAGAGCTCTGAAAACAAGAAAATGAACACCTGCATCCGTATTTCTAAACTTTCATCAAGTGGGGATTACAAGAACAAGAGCAATTATAGACATTTTCCTAGAGGAAAACTCGCAAGTTCTCCAACAGAATCGAAACGTAAGTATACTAATAGCAATTTACCTAACTCCAGCAGATAATAATTTTAAAAAAAATTAAAACTAATTTGTACATCCTCCCAGATGGGAATGAAAAATTTAAGTTCAATCAGAACGCACTCCTGATTTGCAAAGATTTTGTGTAAACAACTGTTAAACTTGGTGTGCCTATTATCTGCTTCGTGCTTGCCCATCTGGTGCTGAAGCTTACCCTCTTTGCTGAAGCTGAGGGTACAGAAGAGTTCTGACCCATTTCTGTGCCCTGAGTGCTTCGCTGGGCAGCAAACATGTTGCATCCAAATTAAGTGCAGTAAGAATTAATTGCTGTGTCCAATTTGCACATCTCTGAGTTTCAAACACCTGCTTTAAGTTTACTATAGCAAATGAAGGGATTTTTCTTTTTAATACACTATCTTGAAATAGCAGCATGTCAAGACAAAGCCCAGTGACAAACAGTAAAGAAAATAAATTATTCCACATGTCACAGCCTACTATCACAAATGTTGTCAGAAAATGATGCATTTACCCAACTTCTCCTGGTTTTAAAACCACCATGGTGTGAATTTTAAAACATGTTTATTATTTGTCGAATCGTACAGTTTAGGATTAAGCACAGAAACTTTGAATAAGACACAGCTGTATGAAAAACAGTCCTCCAGCCCCCCATGGCTCTGAGCTTTCTGAAACTAAATTTTAAAAGGTATCACATTCAGACTTCTAAACCTCCTTTTAACTTCTTCTGCTGATAAACACTCAATTGCAAGCCAGGGGCAGCAGCAGGAATTGTGTCAAGAGAAATGAAGGCTTACCCTGACCTAATGGTACGTGACATAGAGCAAAGTAAGATTTGTAGAAAGCATTTCCCCCTTCTGATTCTATTGAGAAGTTTGCAAGCCTTTCCCAAAATCACATGCAAGACTTGGGCAAGAATTTTGTTCCATGTGCAAGCAGCACATTTTTCAAAACCACACCAAGAGCTGTCACGACTACAAAGGCACAGTAAATTGTCTTGAGCAACTTTAAGTGTTAACAGAGACCAGCTCAGACAAAAATAGTGCATTTAATTGCGTGGTTCTGCAAAGTTCTGAGATGGTAATCAATGCTCAAAAGATGAAACTGCATCTCCAAATCCAAAACAGACTGAAAAAAGAGGCCGATCGGAACCTTCTTACTGTAAACCCAAAACAGGCACTGTTTGAAACCATGTACTGTAAGCAGATTTCCCGTACTGATCTTTTGGTAGTTGTGTCCACAAGAAATTAATTTTATGCTAGATTGAGAGGTTACAAGAAGTTTCCTGTCTGCACAGTCAAAATATTATTGAAGCAATTCAGGTTGTCAGTAAAAGCTTAAACAAATTTGCTGATAATCCTGTTAATGACCTAGGTCAAGTGTTAACTGTTGTGGGTTATAAAACAGTGAAATTAAGGTGGCTGGTACCCTCAGGCAGGCAATATAGTTACAGAAGAGACTGAGGAGAAATTATTAAATTAAAGAATGATAGAACTCATTCGATTTCTTGATACCACAGGAATTATTCAGAAAGAGAATTGCATCCTTCTAAGAAAAAAGAAACATAATCCCCACCAAGCAGAAAATATCCAGCAGAATGGAACAGGAGAACTTGTGGTTTCTGTGCACCTACGGGGTTCAGTCTGCAAACTCCAAACTGGAAAAGTTGGATGTTAAATCTTCCTGACATTTTCCTGCCCCGCAGAAAATGGCACACACCTTTTACAAGTAAACACAGATAAATCTGAGCTTCAGGGAACCTCCTTGAGCTCCTGTGATTGTGTAGGGAAAATGCAGGCACATTTCTCATGAGCATGGCAGAGAGTTTGAAAACAAACTCGAGGGGAAAATTTTACTTTTTATCTAGAAAAAATTCTAAATGAGACTTCTCTGGGATGAAGCAAATTAAGAAAATCTCAAGCACTCCAAGAAAAAGACAAAAAAGGAATGCATTGAACACCACAAAGTGCAGTAAGCCAGCAGTTTGTCTTCAGCCCCTCTTCCACCCTTTTCTCCCTTCATCCCATCCACTTCCATTGCAGTATTACCACTAACAGTCATCAGCTTTAATATTAACTGCAAATGTTAAGTGAAGTTGGATTTAAAAAAAGAGAAATAATTATTTCAAGTTAAATAAATTTAGGAAATATTTCTCTGATAGCTCTGCCCACACTCTTGTTACGTGCCCACTGCAACATTTACATCCCCTAGAAGTTAGATTAAGCTGTATAAACACATCAAAAATTAGTTCCATCCTTTGTTAAAGAGCTTATGGGGAAAATTTCAACAGTAGCTTTAATATAAAATGCAGAGAAAAAGACAGACTTTTTATCTGCATGCCTACATTAACAAATGCTGTCCAAAATACATCTTTTTTTATTCTCAGTAGTGGAAAAAGGAAACTTTTCTAAATACTCTAGAGAAACGCAGAAACATCTATCTCTAGTTTTGGAAGGAAATTTATGGGAACAACAGCAGAAATGTAAATGAAATGGTTAGAAAAAGATTATTTAATAGAGAAAAAAAATCACCTTCTGACATAATTTAAAGCTGCATGCTAACGCTTGCTCATCAAATTAGTGGGTCAGCAAATTATAATAATTAAGATTTCTAAACTTACACAATCAGTCTGTATAGTGTAAATAAATAAAATAATTACTATGCTTCCCTAAATGGAACATTAAAAAAAAAAAATTAAAAAGGCACCCTTTAAAGTTGATCTCTTTTTTTATAAGAAACTGTCAGTACTCCTGTTTTTGAAAAGCACAGCAAAACATATACTTCAAAAAAAAAAAGCCACTCAAAAGCAGGTCACTCTCCAGTAACTGCATTTTTACTGTTGTTTTCACTACCAATTCTGCAAATATTGCTCATCTTATACAAGCTCTTGAAGCTGAAAGGAGAGAAGGGAGGCAGCATCTGCTGAAAGCTGACTTGGACAAGTGTACTTAACATGCATTCCGTATGATACCCATATTTTCCCTCCTTTCTCAATTCTCAGCGCCAGTGACTCGAAACAAAGACACAAAAAGTGGGGTTTTTTTTGCAAACTAGAATGTTCCAATATCTTTCTGGCATAGTCAGTGTCAGTTTGCAGAATGTGTCTACCCGCCACTGCCATGGAGGCAGAGCTGCTCCGCTGACTGACAGAGCCACAACCATAAGAGCTCTTAGTAAGACAACAGTAACCCCTGTTCACACCCTTGCTTTCCTTTCTGATTTTTGAGAGATGACAATATTTACAAAATAGCTTCTATCTGGAGGTTTAAAAGTGGTTGTTGAAAGCACACTCATTTAAAATAACCTATAAAGCATTGCATACAAAACAAATTTGCATAAAACATACAAACAGATGACATATTGCTCTGCTTGTATAATGGAACTATAATTATTTCCTAGCAATGAAACCAAGTGCTTAAAGATTAGCCAGGACTCATAAAGTTTCCATCTTTCCTTATTTATTTTTTTATTATATTTCTTTTTCCTTCCAGAAATCATTTAAAGTTGTTATCTCCCTGGATTATCGCACAAACACCCAGAATATCAATAAGTACATCAGCGTTATTTGTAAGGGAAAAAGAATTGCTCTGACAGCTTTCAGAGCTTCTCTACAAAACCATCCAACTCAAGCAGGTGCAAGTTTTACATGGTTGTTGGGTGCTAGAAGTTCTTCACAACCTCTGGCCTCTGGATTTTATCCCTAAAGATAATTATACTGGACATCCTGGTCATGCCGAGTGCCTTCACAGTGCAAGCAAGAAGAAGTTCCATTGCTTTTCTTTTTTTTTAATAGGGAAGGGACAGGGGTCTTTTAGGGTTTGGTTTTTTTTCAAGTATTTCCACCACTTTTTCAGTGCCCAGTTGTCATTTTCTTTTTTTCCCTGAAATCTAGCATGGGTTCTCAGCAAATGTCATCTTAAAAATTAGGGCAGCAAAAGAAAACAAACCATTCATGCTTTGTTTCTGTAAATTTACACACATTCACATCCACACACGCACAACTTTTAACACATTGATACACATCCGATGCAAACAACACGATCTGACACAAATCCGCTAGAGAACCAGGAGGAGGTTTCGGAGGGGAACAATCTTCTTTCTTGTATTAATTAAAAGTTTTGAAGGACAGGACGACTAAAGCACCCGCGCCCATGCGAAAGGGCTCCCAGTTACCAGCGGGGTGAAGGCGGCGGGGGCATCGGAGGCTGGGGCAGAGGCGGCTCGCCCCGGGCACCTGCCGGGGCTGGGGCGCTGCCCCTTCCCGTCCCCGCCGGTGCCACCTCGCCCCGGGGCTGCGGCTCCTGGCTGCCCATCGCTGGCGGAGGGTCGGGGGCGGCACAGGCTGCCCTGCCCTCGCCAACTTTGCTCGGGGGCGGGTGGGGCGTATGCCAACCCATCTATCCATCCATCCATCCATCCACCCACCCATCCATCGACACCGCACGGCCGCGCTGTGCCAGGGCCAGCCCTGCGCTCCCGGGGCGAGGAGCCGCTGCCGCACGGGACCACCTTAACGGGGAGCGGGGGGGAGAGGGGGGGAATAACGGAGGGGGAAAAAAAATTTAAAAAGAAAAATAAATAGAGAAAGGCG